>WTSP01016795.1:0-25273 GCA_025331215.1 Actenoides lindsayi | reverse complement strand
GCATAGGAAGTTTCATGCAAACATGAGGAGGAATTTTTTCACTGTGAGGGTGACAGAGCACTGGAACAGGCTGCCCAAGGGGGCTGTGGAGTCTCCTTCTCCGGAGATATTCAAAACCCACCTGGACGTGTTCCTGTGTGACCTGCTCTAGGTGATCCTGCTCTGGCAAGGGGGTTAAACTAGATGATCTTTTGAGGTCCCTTCCAGCCCCTGACATTCTGTGATTTTGTGATTCTGTGATTTTCTCAGAAATCTCTTTGAAGACTTTTGATCTCCTTCTTTTTTATTTTCTCATCCATTTTACTGAAGATCAGGGTTTGGAGTCTTGCCCCTACATAATCCTCTGTCCAACAAATTCTTTAAAAAACCCCAAAAAACAACAAAACAAACCAACCAACCAAAAAAAAAAACCAGCAAAATCAAAACCAACCACTTTGAAATTCAGAAATATTACTTAAAAATCTTAATAGTGTCTTCCTGTAATTCTAAATATGTTCTAACTTAAGTCAGAATTACACAAGAAAACTAAAATTGTTCCTTTTATTCCTGTTAGAGGTGTCTTCAGTAAAACACAAACACCTTTTTCCTAAAGTAGCAAATGTGCCCAAAATCCAAGTTAGCAATTTTCCAAGCTCACGACCACAACTCTATATGGTTTTAGTTGCAGCAATCGTTTCCAGTAGTATATCTTTTTAACTGCTGTTACAGCCAAAGACAGAATGCTTGCCAGAATCAAAAGCTGTCTTCACAGATGTCAGACTAACACCAACCAGCCACCACTGCTGCCGTGCTCACCCACAGCAAAGTTTCATCAACTGAAATACCAACTTCCCACCTAAATTCTAAACAGAGCATTAGTTGTGTGGCATGAAGATACCAGCTTCAGAGGACTTTCCCTGACATTTGTGTTTTGTTGCTACATGTTGCTCATCTGAGGCACTGCTCTTTCCCAGTACTGGCTGGTTGTGTCACCAGTTTGAGTGGAGAGCCCTTCCCCTTATTTTCTCATTATACAGCTCCTGCCAGTTCCATGACACACTTTCCTATCATTTCAGGATTTCCTCTCACCTTTAGGGTAAGGGCTAGGTCATTACCTAGTTTTCCAAGTGGAAGAACATTTCCCATATGTATGTCATTGTCAAAAGCCAAGTTCACTTTTGATGACACTCATGTTTTCCCCTTCAGAGAGACCCTTTCTGAAGCTAACCCCAGATTACTTATTAACTCCCCTCTACCCCTGACCTGGTCATCTAAAGTGTGCATGGGGGGATATTCCCTGTTCACTTTATTGACGTCAACTGGCAGCACAACAGGGGATGTTACACTAAGTCAGACGTCACTGCTGTCCTGTTGGGAGGACTCGTCTGTCAATGCAACATGACCTTCAGCCCAATTTCCAGTCACTTTTAAAGACACTAGACAACCTCCTTTTCTGCCACTAAGCTTCACTGACTCTTCCAAAACAAACCATACTCTTCTACAAATTTTAGGCTTCTGAATTTCTTAGGGTTTATTAGTTGCAGTGAAGTGAAAGAACTGAGTATGTTTAATCACAAAACTCATGGTTTAGCTTATAAACAATGTATTTATAGAATGGGTGGAGAAAGGAGATGGGTTGTTTGGGTCATTAGTCCTAGTCCTTTATGACTACAAACAACTATGTAATAAGCAACACCAGAAGGGAAACACAATACCACCCGAACACTTAGTAGGTTTTGTCTCAGTGAAAAGCCAGAAAAGACATGAGGCATCACAGGAACAATGACAACCAGTAGAATATTTTTCAAAAGCTTACTGTTAGTAGTTATCACAAAACAGTTAGCAAAAATCTACCTATGCTAAAGATTGACATGGGTCAGAAAAATTAAAATAATCTTAAGGAATGAAAAAGAAGAAATCAAGCAGATGACTAGTCCTCGGAGATTGTTACAAAAGCATGTCTCAGATATTAAGATACAAGCTTACAAATGGTTTAGAAAACATAAAAGAAAGTTTTAATGTACAATACAAAAGTGAAAGAAAAATGTAAATATATAAAAGATAATAAAAGCATATTCTTAAGGCCTCATGTGTAGTGACAAGTACCTACACCTTTAAGAAAAACAGTAAGACCTCACTGTTCCATGACTGATTGCAAGAATTTTGCTTTTGCCTGTTATCATCAATACTAAATAATGAAGTTTTCCTTTCAATCGGGAGTTTCTAGGCTATTGACTGCTGAATGTCTCAGTACTTCACATCTCAGTAAGCAGATTTTCTTTAAAGTTAAGGTCAGCTACAGCAGCCACAAGGTGGCTATCTCTGCCCAAAGGATAAAGCTGCAGTATTTCCCCATTGTAGAGGCAGGCAGGAATAATCCCACAGCTCAAGTCCTCACTATTCATTTGAAGAAAGTAGTTTGGGAAGCAAATTTTTTCCATGCCCGCTACTGCAAATCAGGCAGAACACCAAAGCAGATGTGTAGCTATTATATGGTTAGTGAAAATGGCATAGTATATTGTCATAGGTTAAACCATTTAATTACTCGGAAGTGCTTCCATCTTTATTTATAGAGGTAGCAGACCATACAGGAGAAATTAAACCGTCCTGAATCCCATACAAATAGTTACTGCAAATTCAGTGCCGTTCTTTGCAGAGATTAATCTACACTGAAATAATCTCTAGAAAGAACTGAAAATCAGGAAGAGAGTAACTCTATAGGCATCACTACATTATAGAAATGTCTTCATATCAGAGCAAACTACATTAGATCTGCAGTCAAAGGGAAAGAAAGTGTGAAACCTGTTATGAGAAATTCTAAGAAGTCTTTTTTTTTTTTTCTTTTTCCTTTCAAAACATTGGTAGTAGCAAGGTGGGGTAGTTTGACCTTGGATAGATTCCAGATGTCCATCAAGCTGCTGTATTACTCCCCCCACCTCCTCCTCCTCCTCTCAGCTGGACCAGGGGGACAAAGTAAGCTGAAACTCATAGGTTAAGACAAAGGCAGTTTAATGAAAAGCAAAGCAAGGCTGCACACAGAAGCAAAAGAAAACGAAGA
The DNA here is from genome assembly GCA_025331215.1 of Actenoides lindsayi. Classification (NCBI taxonomy): domain Eukaryota; kingdom Metazoa; phylum Chordata; class Aves; order Coraciiformes; family Alcedinidae; genus Actenoides; species Actenoides lindsayi. Next base: position 22,236 of record WTSP01016795.1, on the reverse strand, counting down.
TTTATTCTGTACTTCCCCTCAGCAGGCGATGTCTGGCTCCTTTTCCGGAAAGCAGGGCTCCAAACACGTAGCGGCTGCTTCAGAGGACAAGCAGATTCTCCCACACACCCTTTCCTCGCTTTTATTGTTGAGATGATGTCATATGGTACAGAATATTCCTCTGGTCAGTTTGGGTCAGCTGTCCTATTTGTGTCCCCTCCCAGGATCCTGTCCACCCCATCCCACTGCGGGGGGAATGTTGGAAAACCAGCCCTGGTGCTGTGTGAGCCCTGCCCAGCAGCAGCCACAACATGGGTGTGTTACCAGCACCTTTCCAGCTCTCAATGCAAAGCACAGCACTGGGAGGGCTGCTGTGGGGAAAATTAACTCCAGATCAGTCACACCCAATACACAAGGTCACAAATTTATGAAGTATACTTATATATGGTAAAGAAGTTTTAATTGTTCATGATCTGTACTGGTGATGGCATTTAGCCCTTCTTGGTTTTTTTGCACGGAAAAGAAACCACACGCATAAGAATAATGGTCACTTGGTATTTTGACCCTGTTTGGAAACTCATTGACAGAAGTTGTAAGATCTTTCTTCAGCAAACTATTACAGATGGTTTAGCTCTTTCTTTTTATGACAAGACTCTGTATTTATTCTAGACTTTCATGTAGTTTTCCAAGTGGCAATATAACAGTCACATAATACTGAGTTTTGAATAATTACACGAAGAGGTTTTATTGCAGAGAAACAGACAGTTGTTGCATGTAGGCAAGAAATAACTGTGCTTAAACATTCAATTTCTTCATCTTTCCACACAAAATTCTGCTCTTAATAAAAAAAAATAAACAATTATTAAAAAACCCCAGCAAGTATCATAACACACAGTGTCAACATTTATATGCAAGGACCTTAGGTGTCAAATGAGGTTTTGAGAGCAGTTTAAGGCAAACACTGGTTCACCTTTTTTGATTGCATATAGTCTCTCATGTAAGCTCAGCCTTTTATACCTCTGTCTTTTCAAAATCCAAATTTTTAAATCGTTGTTCAAGCACATCAGAATCTTCATCACTGTCTGTACCACTGAAATTTGTATCAAAATCCAGCTCGTTCTCCAACCCACTGCTCTCTTGGGCATTTTTAGTAGTCACACTCTCGGTTCTTTCTTGTCCTTTACCAATCCTGCAGAAAGAAAGAGGATGTTGTCACAAACCACTTCCAGAATTAATTTTTCTTTTAAACAAGAATGGAACAGAGAGCAGAATATTCTACCAGGGATGGAAAGGAGTGGGAGATGGGGAGGAGGATGATGACAATAAGATAAAATTTTCACGCTGAATAGGGAAGATAAAAAAGACAGAAAAGGAAAAAGAATCTGTGAAGAAAAAAAGAATGTATATATGAACAATTTGACCAAATAAACAACCGCTGACCAGTTGTTACAAACTAGTAAATTAATACAGAATGCCCAATAAAGAGAGAACTCTAGTGAAAGAATTAAAAAAAACCCAAACCAAAAGCCTGCTAAATATAGTGTGGTAATTGTGTTCAGTATTAACCCTTGTTTAATTTTTCTGTTCATTAGTAACTGAATCATGAAATAACAGACAAAATGCAAACAGTAAATTGTATCATTACTTATGCAAATTTTATGGTGCTCTATACTGAAATCCATTTTGAAGTGCTTTATTCCTAAGGAAGATACGCAATTTGCCCTTTGGCATTAAAAAAATAAAAATAAAAAAGACTTCCTTTGGCCCAGCCCCACTAACATCAATAGGCATTTCAGCCCTAGTTTCAGCAGAAGAAAGTGAAGGCAATGACTCCTCCTTATTCCTCTCAGGATTACTCAGAATATGGCATATAGTACAACAGCTTCTTGGCAGTTTCCAAACAAGCTTTATTAAAATAGGAAGTAACAGTGCAGTACCGAAACTATGTAACCTATCAGCTACTTACTGAATTACGATTTCTTCTGCTTTTCCACACTTAGCACAAACTTCTAGTTTACCAGCACATGGTCGACAAACAATATGGTAAGGATCTTTTACAGTCTTCTGGAGGCACTTCACACTGGGAAGAGAAAGAAAGCATGATTTAAAAAATATTTGTGGATGCTTACTAAACATTCTGTGTTCAAAGACAATGTAGACTTACTCTTCAAAAGAGAAACAACATATTATAGGCCAGTTTCATATGAAAAAACTGGTAGTTTAACAAGCAGCACTATCAAAATCATTGCCTGTCTTCCCTCTCCTTTTTTAGGACGAATTGTTAAGAACTGAAGAAGACACATAAAATCAAGAAATTTTATATTTAAAGTGGCAAAAGAAACCTTTCCGTTCACTTCATAGGTAGTTTTACTTCAAAATTAGTGACATAACTGCTTCTGGTTTAATGGAAAAAGAAAATAAGAATATGGTCTTAAAGCTTGCAAGCATTTTACAATGAAAAAGCTTTTAATTCAAACACTACAATGTGTTCCTCTTGAACTTCTCAAGAGTATAAAACAAAGCCAGTGCTGGGCACTGCTTTCTATAAACAGAAGCCTGCATAGAACTGTATTCTGAACAAACCCAACCTTGGGTTTTTTTTTGCTGTTCTTTTTCAAGATACAATAGAACTCTGTAGATTAAGTAATTTCTAAAATGCTGTGGCTTAACATTCAGCTGATATTTCTAAAGCCTTCTACATTTGGAGAACAGAACGCAGAACTATATATCCCATGCAATGCAGCTGTCCTAAAAGTCCCTCTTTCTTGGTTCCTCAGGCTTACAGAAATCTATCAGGAAAGATTTAGCATACAATACCGAACACTGGATTTGCAGACTTGGCTAGAATGGGCTGAAGAAAAGCATTGAGTGCTTCTGCATGCCTTACAAGGAGACTAGCATCTGGTGAAACTATTTTAGTTGCCTTCTCAAATCCCACTCTTCAGCACTATTGCCTTTTCCCTCCTGTCTTCATCTGGGCTCTGTTGAGCTTCCATTATTAAGATATGTATATCCAATTCTTTAAGCAGCTGTAAAATCACATGAATTGCTGTAGGATGCATTTGACAAAAGCAAAGGCTGAATAGCCTGGTATTTCTGATCATTCCTCTCCCCCAGGAAGAACCTACAGTTAGATGTCACTGGAAATACCTACTTAGCTTGCTGTGGTTTTTTTCTTCTTTTATGTTCAACTGCAGTAGTATTAAAAAAGTGTCTACTGCTCTTCCCAGCCACGACACACCAAACAGGGGTGCTATCAATGCAAAGTGGATAGACTTTTCTTTTTTAAAATAGTTTAAGTTGTAATAATGAAATATTTAAAATTAAAGTAGGGATAATGTGGTTGTAATAACAACAATAATTTTGAACACGTTAAAAAACTAAAAATAAGCTGAGGTACAGAGAAGTCCATTCCTATCATCTGTGATGTAAGGAATTAAATTTTTTCAATATAGTCACATTTTTAATATTTATACTGTCTTTACTTCACCTAGAAGCTTCACCCATTGAAAATCTTCAGCCTTGTCCTTTCATAATAGCATCAGTCATTGTATTGCTGTAGGCTGGCCTGGAAACCACCACCTCTAGAGCTAGAACAGTCTGCAGCCCAATTTACTTGTTCAAAAGTATGACAGTAAAACCCCCCACATATTCTGTCATAAGCAGGTCCCACAAACCCAGTTTTTCAATTTTTAATGCTTCTCTGATTTACATGCTTTTTTTTTCTTTGGGGGTAGGCAGAGAAGAGGAAAAATAATCAGATCCACCACCACATGATTTGTTACAGCTCATTACTTTTAAACAGGACACACACAGTCATTTGAGAAAGAGTTAAAAAAAGACAAATTCCAACTTTACCCATGGTAAACAGAACCCAGAATCATAGAATCACAGAATCATTCAGGTTGGAAAAGACCCTTGGGATCATCAAGTCCAACCATTAACCCTACTCTACAAAGTCCACCACTAAACCATGTCCCTCAACACCATATCTAAATTACCCTTAAACACATCCAGGGATGGTGACTCAACCACCTCCCTGGACAGCCTGTTCCAGTGTCTGACTACTCTTTCTGTGAAAAATTTTTCTCTAATGTCCTGTCTAAACCTACCCTGTTGCAGCTTGAATTCTTTTGTTCTCTCACTAATTACCTGTGAGAAGAGACCAGCACCAACCTCTCTACAATGTCCTTTCAGGTAGTTGTAAAGAGTGATTAGGTCTCTAGCCTCCTCTTCCTCGAATTAAACAGTCCCAGCTCCTTCAATTGCTCTTCATAAGATTTATTCTCCAGGCCCTTCACCAGCTTTGTTGCCCTCCTCTGCACTCACTCCAGCACCTCAATATCTGTCTTGTATTGAGATGCCCAACTGAATGTTTACTTCGAGAACCAGTGAGACCTCTACATAAGAAATTATTGTTTTTAAAATGGAACTATGAGATTGTTTACTAAAACCAAAATATTTGTTGCATATGGTTTCATACTAAAAAGTAAAACTTCTCACAAGTGAGGGACATTGTATGAACAAACACTCCTTCCCTTTTAACATACTGAAAATCAAAATAGTACACACTGCCATTCAGGGCACTGCACACATATACTTACAGAATCTCTTCCAACAGTTCTTAAGTATATAAAAGAAACACGTAACTAAGAACAACACACAAACACAAAGGGAACTACTGTGACAAAGCTGGCTTTATGATACACCACAGCCCAACTGTGTCTGCAGTCACTGAGGTAAGGAATTGAGGAAGACTTCTGCAGCTGAGCAAGTAAGAAGGACGCAGAGCATCCACTTCAGAAAACCAACCTATCACAAACTTATCCATTATTTTAAGATATTTATCACCTTTGTTAAGTACTTATCCAAAAACACATAATACAGAACGGTAATAATCCTTAATATTATATATTATAATATATATATAATCACTTAATATTTAGCATCATAGTTTCATATTCAAAAAGAGGGAACATGTTAAGAGGTAATGAAATGCATAGATTGCAAACATTTTTTAGGAACTGAGGCCTCAGTAATGCTGAGAACAGTGCTGCTGCTGAGTTTTGATATGACACAAAATTAAAGCATCTCCTCATGTCTCTACTAGAAAGCCTTTCTGAACTACAGAAGTTAAGAGACGTACAGATTCTTCTATTTGCAATGAGGCCTTAGAAAATCATGTTACAACTGGTTCAGATTTGACTTTTTTTTTCCAAGATACAACAACTGTTTTGGAAACTTACACATCCACAGAGCTCATGCATTTTAACAGCAAAGAGCAAAGCAGTTGCTTTTCACTGTGTTTTCTTTTCAAAAGATTAAAATAAAAGACTAAAGAATTAGAAGTTCACGTACTACACTATCAGTGATTAACACAAAGTATCTTCACTCACCATTTTTTAGGTTTTGATAATAGTTTGTACTTGCTGAATTTCACCCGCCACTCCAAGATCCCTTTGCAATGCTGGCACACTCCATCGTGAAGCTTAGCATTTATTTTCTGAATAAATAAATAAAAATTAAAATATTAATATATTGAAGATTTCCTACTTTTGTGGCTATAATCTTGCACAGAAAGCATTTCCATCCATCATGTGATTAACACAGTGTTTAGAAAGATGTTTGTTTGATATTAACACAAGCATTTCATAAGCATTTACTGCTAGTAATTTTCTTCAGTTGAAAGAGTGCTGAGGTAGTCTTTGTTATTATTATATTATTGAGATAGTCTTTGTTATTATTATCATCATAATTTTAATATTGTTAATAGTAGTTGTGTTATTATATTGTTGATAAGAGATTTTTACAATTATTTTTTTTCATCTCTAGAGATTTTACAAAACAGATTTAAGTTGAAATGAGCCCTGAAATAGGTAGGTTTTATTCAAAGACGACAACTCTCAAGTCTTAACATTTAGCTTCATTATTGCTTGGGCTACCATTATACTAAATACTTTAAGTAAGTAGTTTCAGGATTCTTTTTCTCAGATCACAATGAAGTAGAATTCACACATTATTTGCAGTCAAATCATTCTATGTCTCTTTCATCATAAACTTCTTTTATGAAAAAGTAACACATTTTTGCTCTCAAGTATCTAAGATAAAATCCTTAAAATGCTCATTTAAACTACAGTATATTTTCAAGACAATGCAAAGTTCGCCTTAAAATCCTATATAACAATTCGTGTTTATTTTGCTCAGGAATACAAAATGTCAACTGGTCAGTACAATTTGCAAAAAAGAAGTTATTCTGAGAAGTAGTATCAAACCACACTGTTAACTTCAGTAGAAAGCAACATACACTTGTACATTCAACCTACTTTTACTTTTTCTCTATCTAAAAATGTCAGCAGTAACGTTATCTATGGTTTCATGTATTCTTTCAGAACTTTTAAAAAATGGAAATGTCACGATTTAAAAATATGCATATAGCCAAAGAAAAATTATATTGTGCCTTTTTAAAGGCAACTTAAAAATGGCTACTGCACCAAAATTACATTATTAATGTGGTCTAAAAGGCATCTAGATTTCTTAAAATACCTGAAAGTTCATTGGAACAGATTCTGCATTAATTTGGATTAGTTTACTTTACTCATTTACAAATAAACTGAAAAATTATTATATGCATATGGTAGCTTCTGAAGTAATTTCCTGGGGTTTTTGACCCACAAGATCTTCTTACTACACCACAAAGTTCTATTTTAATACACTAGATAAAAGAACAAGCCTAGTTTTAAAAATACAGTATCTTATTCTATTAAAAAAAATAAATTGTATGTGGCAGAGTCAATGCTACTTATGAGTGAAACTACACTACAGGCCTTCATTTTCATTGCTTCCTTTTTTACTAAAATTCAACGATTCAGTCTAAGTTTTCCCACAGCACAGTTAACTGAAGGTGTGGTGCTTTTTGGCTGGTTCAGTTAAAATACAACAAACTTTTTTCCAAATGATTGAATACAGACCTGGCATGTTAAAAAAAACCAACCAAACAAAAAAAATTTGCAGAATGTTTTAACATAGGATACAGAAAGCTGTGGTTCTGATGTCAGCCATGCATTACAGATTAAATTTTCCAAGAAACACAAATATTTGGCCGATGTGGAAACTTACTGAGAGAGGAAAATCATTGGTAAGTTCTCAGCAGATATCTGTTAAAAAGCTGGCAATTCAAACTGCTGTCGGCACTCACTGTGTTCATTCTTCCAAAATTCATGCACTTTGAAGATAAGCCTTCTTTTCAGTGCTTGACTAGCACAAAGGCTCCAAGTAGTATAGCCTGAATAAGCTTCTCATAATGTGCAAATTAGCCTGAACATCCCAGTTCTCACTCTCACTCTCCTGATTTGCATCAATTAGTAATGCGGGGGGGGGGGTGTGGTGTGTGTGGAGAAAGACACACACACACTGTAATTTGTATTCCCAGGTGTTTCATAGTGATCAACTACTTTTAGGACTGTTAAGGCAGCACCTAATAAATGTCAAAAGATTGCAATAGTTTAAACTGAAGACAGCTGGTTGTCTTTCCAGAGGGAGTTAGCTTCCTTGCTGAAAAATACCTTGTTTCCAATAATACGTCCTGACATCACAGCTGGGGACCGAAGCCCTGTTACTAAGTGATACAGGGACAGGCTCAGCAATGCTTAATGCACTTGGAATGCAAGAGGCCACGATCAGGATTGCATGTGGCATAAACAGCACAGAAGAACAAAATAGCAACTACTTTCACCGATCACCTGAAGGAAATCCAAAGTTTGTCAAGCAGGCAGCCTATTACAAATTGCGCTAAACATTCACTGTGGAACAAGTAAATGTGCATATATGCATAATTATTGTTAATAGAGCTTTATAAAGATCTTCCCCCTCCCAGTATGCTTATCATCTGGCTCTAGAATCCACAAGAATCATACAATGATTATTTACTTTTTTTTTTTTTTTTTGGTAATCAAACTAAAATGCAAGCCATTCCAAAGATGCCTTTGCATATTACTCACAGTACAGATCTTTATATGAAAATACCACCTCATACCAAGGCCATGTGGCATAAAGACTGGGAGTTCTTCACCTTTGCTACAAACAAAGACTTGCATCTTATCTGATGCTCTCAACCCAAGGACTAGTCCTCCCTTTATATTAACACATTGTTTCACCACCGAAAACGGTCTTGAAGGTAAGTAACACACAAGTACCTCTAAAGTAGAACAAAAATAATGTAATTCAATTACAAAGCAATAATAGCGTTTTCCACAAAAAGGCAATGAATATCAGAGCTGGTCTGTGTATTTAGATTCTACACAGTCACATCTGAACTGTTCCGCTTTCTTGGTTTGATCAGCAACCATTCTAATATCCAATGCAAATATAACGAACATTGAACAAAATGCTGCCTAAGAGTCTTAGACTGTAGCTATGAAGGTCACATTTATATGTACGTAAGATCATGATCCAGGCATAAAGATGCCTGCGTCTTTTCAACCTAGTCACCTGTAGGACCACAAATCTTACACAGCAGCTCAAAGAAATCACAGGGTACCTGCTCAGAAGGTAACAACTGGAAGAAAGACAAGAAGGTTTTAAATGCTTATTTCCTCCCTCTAACAGGCACACACAGAACGCAGTCTATTCCTCACCTTCAGCAATTTCCTGTATTTTTTACTTCACGTTGGCACTTCAAGTATGGGGTGGTGTAGTTAATCACTGTCTCAGCACATCTGAATATGAGACTATGACTTTATAATCCTTCTATCAGGCTGTTGATTTAGAAAGTCAAGAAAGAATGATGGATTCATGTAAAGCAAGCAGGCAGGCAGATGTAGAATTTAACCTTGAATTGTGTTTGCCTTGTAAGTTTATTTTGCTCAGAAAAAAGTATCTGATAGTTAAATGCTACTGTTACTACAAGCTGATAATTTACTGTAGTTTTCTACACTAAATCCAACAGTTCCTTTCACCAGAAAAAGTATCACATCACTTTCAAAAACAACATAAACTTGAAGAAGCAAAGAAAGCTGTCCTTAATTAAAGATTTGGATAAGATGTTTTTTTTCAGATTATTAAGATCACCAAACATGTGAGAGTAAGTTCTAACAAGCTGGAAGAGAAACTTCACTGGTATCTCAGTTTCCAGGCAGAATGGGTAAGTTATTAGTTAAATCAAAGAAATCCCTCTGCTGCTTATTTTTCCTATTAATATTCACTTATAAATATATTTTGTACATTGTTTTATCTTTCATATAATTGTATTGTCTTACTTTTGCCCATTTACTAGCTTTCTTTCCTTTAAGAGCACAAAAAAACAACCCACACAAAGGCCTGTTCCAGATTTGTCAACTTCGTCACAAAATCCTAGAATCATAGAATGGCTGGGGTTGGAAGGGACCTCTGGAGATCATAGAGTCCAACGCCCCTGCCAGAGCAGGTCATTCCCTTCCGACTCTTCTCTCCAGCCTTTACACGGGTAGTTAGCTCTCATACACAAACAGGTGGCAGTGCCTATGGTGCAAAAAGGATTTCTTGGTGTGAGAACTACCCTGTCAGGTTAGACTCCAGTTCTGTCACAACAGTTTATCTTTTATTTATTTATTTATTTATATTTTTACACTTATTTTCCTGTTTCCTCTTTTGTTTTGCCATACTTTGCTCCAAGGACAAATGCAACTCATCCAGTGTATACAGCATGTCTATATATTCTCAAAATAAATACATTTATGCAATACACATATGCATAAACAGTCTTAAAGTATATAGTCACAAAATATTCCATGTCTGTATTATATACACACTGTCAGGTCAACTGCGTTAACAAAACAGCATCCTCTGTATGCTCACATAACCCAATATTAAATCATTTAACAACCTGCCAAAAGTAGTTCAGAATGTATTAAACACATGCAACTACACCTACTAACTTGGCACACAAAATAATCCCGAGCTTGAACTACCATTAAAGCACCCAGAAGCAAGATGTAATGATGGGGTTTCAAAGAAGCCTTGCTGTCCATTTGGAAGTTTCTAATTATGTTTGAACCTATGGGTATTTTGATTTACTCTACTGAAAGCAGACTCCTTCCTTCTAAGCACCCATCAGTGGTCTATTCTGCTGTAAACAAATGCAATGCCTATGCCTTGTCAGAAGCACAGGTGAAACTGCTTCAGTCAAGAAGGCTGAATACAGCATTTCTAAATAACTACACTCCTCAGGAAAACAAAACTCCACAGGACTTCCATCACATGACTACAAAGCAGCTAGAGTAGATCAGGGCAGACTAACAAATGTGAGATAGGAGACACCAGCTTTTCAGGGTTCTGATACACATTTCACAGACTGAAAGCAAGTCCCCTAGAAAGCTTCACTTGCTCCCATACTGAATCGCTTTTACTTTAAATTCCATTTTCTAAACAGCTAATTTCTCATCTCTTTCTAAAAAGAAGTATATTTAACATCTTAACCAAAGCCATAAACTCTTCCATTTAAGTATTTAAGGTCCTTCTGTGTTTTATTGCTACAGATTGTAAAACATGAAATCAAAAGCTTTCTCTAAGCCCAATTCCAAAAGGCCACCTTGGAGGTTCAGATTTTTAGCTTATTTTTTTCAGACCAGTGACTGTGGATCTGAAAACATGCCAGTAAGTGGTACGAGAATGTACTCATTGCAAATGACCGAAGGACTGACAGTCAAATCCCACCCTCTTCAAGATAAATAATCTAACACATATACAGTCTCTCTCTCCCTCTCTCCCCTCCCTCTCATCCCTTCACCCTCAAGTTAGGTTACAGTCAAGAATACACGTTATGCTTGCTCCTCTTCTCCCTGTTTGAAAGACTATAACCCGGGCCTGAATGCACTTCTGAACTCGTAATAACAGAGATGGCTTGAGAGTAGGTTTTAGCCTACCAAGCTACTCTATGTTGCAGCAAGAAGAGAAAATAATCAAACTCCCATACTGCTATCTGACAATTCCAATGGACTACTGGTTTATTGCTATCTCCCCTCTGAAGTTCAAATCACCATCACTAACTCAGAATTTATCTCTCTATTCACTTATTCTGTCCCTACTGCCCTCCCACAGTCTTGACCAGTGTCTCCACCAAAACAAGTTATTTATCCATACAGCCAGCTGAAGAAGTAGATGACATCAACACTGTGGTAAAGCTGAGGTTCGGAGTTAATAACCTCTGAAATTTAGGGAAATGTAGATGGTCATCTGGGATGTACTTAATGAGAGGAAAGAAATGGAGAAACAGATCAGTTGTTTAGGTGTAAATATGAATCATGTTGTGGTTTACCATATTATTACAATGGAGTTTTAAATGTTCTCATTGAATGCTATTTGCTTTCATCTCTAGACCTACTCCAGCTTCCATGTTGAGTTATGTAATATACCTTACATAAATTGTATATTCATATAACACAATGTATATTCCTCAGCTCAGTGACACAAACAGCTCTTCTGGAATATACTATGTAAAGCTAGCACTCATAAACAATTTCCAAGATGCAATAACTAACAACACAGTGTGTCTCACCCTGCCCTGGCTCTTCCCTCTTCAGTTCATTCTAGGATGCAAGCTTTCCCAGCACTGTTGTAGGCAGTCACCCAACTACAGCAGAGAGGAAGTGTACTTTACTACAAGGATGCTTCACCTAGCCTATCCAGGAGTAATGCTGTAGTAAAGTTTGATCATTAGAGGAAAGACAGATGGATCTTTCAGCATGTTTCAGCATGTTCTGCAAGTACTCAGACCTATGGTCTTTAAAATGAGAAAAGGACAGTGTCAGAAGGAAAACACAAAACCTTTCCAAAAACCACAAAACAACTGGATAATGACTCCCAGCAGGGAAAAGTCAAAAGACTTACTAGATCAATTTCCTCTGCAGATACTGCTTCATTGAGAGAAGCAGCACTGACACTGAAAATAACTACCTTAACTCCATCCACAGTACAACCTGAAGGTAATGCAGTGCACAAAGGCATAAGGATAAATACTGCAAGCCAAAAAGCATTCCGTATCCTTTCAAGACAGTATTGCACTGGATAGTGTATAATAGTAGTCAACGATAGTCCAAATATCTAAGAAAACAAAAAAGAACTTAGCAGTGATTTATAGGATTCCAGCTTCTTTCAGTAGCTTTGAGCATTCTTCTGATCTACTGAGCTAGTAAAAGGTGGAAAGGAAGAATGACCCAGTCCTGTACTAGGATCAAACTGCAACTGTTTCCTGATTTCCCTCATGACACTTATGAACATCCATGGAACATATGAATCATTCAGGACTACACATGACAGAAATGCAAGACTGTAATAATTCAGCATAGTCTGTATCTAAACTGTGACAATAATCACCACTTAATCTTTGTTAGCCTATCTTCTTTTCAAATTTCTCGAATAGCAGAGCCAGGCCTAGCCATCATTATAAAGACCTCTCTGTAACCCTTAGCACTAGAATTTGCACATGACTGTACGCCAAAAGAAAAAAACATCCCTTCCCTTTCCCTCACACTATCTAGCCCTGTAACAGGAAGAACCTTTTTCAAGAAGCTTCTTCCCTGTGTTCAGCCATCTCCATGAGCTGGCAGGCCCCGAAAAAAATCATTTGCTTGAAACAGAAAGAAAAAGACACTGTCTTGAATCACAGTTAATTCACACAGAGAATCTTGGCTACATTCAAAAGCTTTAAAAAAAAATATTTGAGTACATAGCACTGCATAGCCTGTTCTATATGATATAAAATACAGAAAAGGGGAAGAAAAATAGCCATGTGGGTATTAATTCGTTCAGTTACAAAACTGATGTCAGAATTCAGTTTCTCTTTGAAGACTTTTCTGGCAGACCAACTCTCTAGGATATGTGTGTGTGTGTGTGTGTGTGTATGTGTATGGAGGCCAGACAGGAAAATACTCTCCTATCAGGGATCACGAGTGACTCACACTATAAACAACACTGTCACTGCTTAGAGCCCCAGGAAAGCAGCCTGTTCAACCTGCAGAACCAGTGTTACAGCATTTAGAAAAAAAAAAGGAAACAAAACCCCCAAACCTCCCTCTTTGTGCTATTGTTTTACCTTACTGCTTTCTTCCCTCCTCTCAGTTCTTTTTGACAAGCCAATCAGGTTCATTTAAAGGGACACTGGTAGAATAGCAATAGGACTTCTAGAATGCTCATCCTGTGTTTTGTGTTATTCATCTCATTCAGCTTAACTTGTAAGAAAAAACATTCCACTTTCATGTTGTTTCCGCTCAGGCACACTGCTTGGTCTTCATCCTCTGCCGCACTGCTATTACGTTACCACAACTACAAGCACAGAGCATGTTCCAAGAATATATTGTAAACCATTTCCTTTTCCTTGTGTAGAAACAAAAAGAAGACAACAATGGTCTTCTGTAACAATAATGTGAAAATATAATGGTTTGATATTTTTGGGTTTTGATACATAATGGTGCTTAGTGACATGGTTTAGTGGAAGACTTGGCAGTGCTGGGTTAGCAGTTGGACTCAATGATGTTGCAGTTTTCCAAGCCAAACTATTCTGTGATTCTATTCTGTAACATATGTAGCAAAAACATTGATAAAACAGGTAAAGACATCTTTCTATGCAACTGATCAGAAAAGCCCCATAAGATTATTTTGAAGCAAACATAAATCTCTTTTAAATTGTCTCAGAAGTTTTCAAAGTGAAACTTGATATTTGTATGGATGATAGGGAGAGTTGTTCACAATAAAGTCTCAAAACGTTAAGATGTCTGAAGTAAGACAACATAGGCCAAACTCCTTTGAAGAAGTCACATGGATAACATTGCAGGGACCTTTCCTTACTGCACAGAAGTAAATGCTTCATTTCAGTATTCCTATTAATAATCCTTTATCTTAGTGAGGGTCTTTTATTTCATAAATATGATTCAAGTATCACACAATGTATTTGCTTACGCAACAGGCCAGGTAAATGAAATGGCTTGTTACAAATCACTGCCTTAACACTAGTGTGAACCTTTTGGACAGACCTGGGCCAAAGGTTTCTGCAGGACTAAAATGAAGCAGTTTCTCGGCTTCCACTGCTGGATGACTTTGTTTACGCTCCTGAAGCTCTTCAGGACCTTGTGGCAGAAGAATACAGAGGGACAGGCCATCACTTCACAGGGACCCGGCACGCGGCAGATGCTCCGTTTTTTACGTTTTCAGCAACAAACGGCGTTAAACGGCGTTAAACGCCTGTCGCCGCCCCACCCCTCAGCGGGTCTGCCGCCTCAAGAGGGGTCGCCCCCGCCGCCGATTCTCCCTGCCCGACAGAGACGCGCCTGCGCCCACCGGATAGCAAGCTGCGCGGCCCAGCCCAGCGCTCTGCCGGGAGGTGAGGAGAGAGAGGGTGGCGGGCTGGGCAGGGCCGGACCCGTCCCGGGGGCACCCGCCTACCTTGCGCTGGGCGCTGGTGTCGTACTTGTCGTTCTTGAAGGCGCGCGCGTTCTGGTAGCGCTGTGGCCGCGTGCGCGACACGTTCCCCTTCTCCGAGCTCATCCCCGGGGCAACCGCCACTTCCGGCGACACCTGCCCCGGAAGCGCTCCGCGCGCGCGCGTGCCCGCCCCCTCCCCGGCCCTGCGGCCTCGCCATTGGCCCGAAGGCGGCGTCCGTATAACTCCTCTGCCCGCGCCGGTTCGCTGCTTCCCGCCCTCCTCGCGCTTTTGCGGAGCCTCAGTGGCCGGAGCGGCGCTCCAGGCTGCGGTCCCATTGGTTGCGCCGTAGCCGGCGGCCGGTCCCGCCCCGCCGCCGCTTGGCCGCTCGGCAGCCGCTCGCTCCGATGCAGTCGCGCGGCAAGGCGAGGCTGGCGTCGCTCCCCTAGGCCGCGCGGAGAGCAGCTCCCCAGGGGCCCCGCGTTCTCTACCGCGGAGCGCGGCTGCGGAGCTGCGGACGCCGGCCGGGGCTGGGGCGCTGACAGCCGCCCGCCGCCGCGCCGTTACTCAGCACAACCGGAACCCCTCCCCCCGCCGGCCCGGTGTTCGAACGGCGGCGGTTAGGAAAGCGGGGGGTTCGCCGCCTCCGAGCGGAGCGCCAGGCGCAGGTACGGGCTCTCCCTCCCCCGGCAGCTGGGGGGCCGGAACGCCAGGGTGCGGGGACGGGCGAGGTGCGGTGAGGGTACGTACTGGGGGGGAGCACGTAGCGCGGCCCCGGCGGCGGGGTTGCTGCTCGGGGATCCGCTTCCGAGGTGTGGCGGTGAGTTGGCTCCTCAGCAGGTCCGGCCGTTTCTCTTCTCTCGTCACCTACCCGCGGCCCTTCTCCGGCTGGGGCAGGCGTGGGGCGGCCCCGCTCCCGGGGCTGTGGCGTGGGACAGGAGGAGGGTTCGCGGCAGGCACTGGCTTTGCCTCGGTGAGAGAGGTGGCAGTACGGCTCCCCTACCGGAACCGGGCAAGGAGCCTGCGGCCTCGGCGGCACCCCCGCGTCTCAGGGGATCTGGGGCCTCTGCCCTGCTGCTCTCGGTGCCCCCAGCACCAGGGGTGGGGTAAAGGGGTGTCGCCTGCATCAGAAAGACAGGGGTGCCACGGCCGATCTGTCCTGCGACCCCCATCTGCGTGGTCTTGTCGTGGACGCCTTGGTTCGGGAACCGGGCGCACTGGCTTTTTGAACCTCTGTTAAGTTCTGGCTTTCAGCGGATCTAAGTAGTGCTTCCGTGTCGTTGACTAATGAGAAGTCCTTTTTAGATACAGATACCTGAAGAGTTCGTTTAATTCTCGCGACCCCGATTGTATTTCTTCAGCCTCTGCTGTTGATGTTGAGAATGACGCTGGCCTTAAAGTTGCTCCCAGGTATTATTAATATAAAAGTTCAAAGTATTTGGCCAGAAGATAGCTGGAAAAATACATAACTGCACAAACAAAAATCGTACCATCTGAGCGTAGACCTGTTTTGAAAACAGTGCCTTGCTAGTGATTGACTGGCTGGTGCAGTGAAGCACCAGAGTGATGTAGCTGAATTAGGGGTTCTTCAGTGCCTGTCACCCTGCACACGGTTTTAGGAGAGCTTTTTCGTGGTGCAGAGTTTTGCATGGAGCACGCAAAACATTATGTAATCCATCTTAATCCCACAGTTGCCTATCTGGGATCATTAGAATGTTGGTTTGTTCTTTACCTGAGAAGGAGTGGCTTGTTTTTTCACTTAGTTTCCTGTATACCTTTTCTTTTTTGAACTGTACCATTAGGTTTTGAGGTATACGAAACAACCAGAAGAGGAATAATGTATCTAAATACAATTTAAGATTTATAATATTGCTAGAATTTGTGACAATAGTGAAGCTGTTGATTTGCTTAAAGTGAAAATAACCAAAATGAATTTTCATTCCTCTCAGGCTTCTCTGTTTCTATGTAGGTTGTTTTCCTCTTTGAAAACTACCCGAGAGAGTTGCTTCATGGTATTTCTTGGTATGGCTTTTTCATTATTGAGTAGGCTTCCTCTGTTTTCTGGACCTACTGTGTGTTCTTTCTTCATAATTATATTAGTTTAATCCTTCTATAGAATACTTCATTGGACACTGGTTTTTTTTTTTCACTGAATACAATGTTGGTCCTTTAACTGTTGAAGTAGTTGGAGGATTTTTATATACCCTTCTGTTCCATTTTTAATGCAGATGTTGAAATTAAATAAGAGTGCTCCAGTAGTGTCTTGAACTTAAGTTTTCTTTGCTTTGTATTAAATGAAAGAGTGAGGGGAAGCTGGAGTTTCGGCAGTATATAATGAGAAATGATGATTTAAAAAAACCCCAAAACCAAACAACCCACACAAACATAAACGACCCAAAACAACAAACAAAAAACTCCCAACAGTTTGAATATCTTGCCTGTTACAGTTAAAATACCACAAAAATTTACAAAACAGCAGCTGTATTTGTGAGTTTGACTTTGTTACGAATAGCTCCTGTGAAACAGGTAATTTAATTTAAATACACAATTAGAATAACTTATGTTTAATGTAAATGTAAGATTTCTAGATATATGCAAGGGTTGGGCTTTTAGGTAGTGCTAATACATAGTCAACTACTCAAAGATGTGAATAATAGGAGCCACTCATTACGGTTTGCAGATGGAAAAGGGCAGAAATAATTGCTTATGTGAAAAGGACTACATTTGTGTTACCCTAGGAATTGCAAGATAAATATTTCAGATGTTCTTTCAGATTAGACAGACTTTTTCTTCCCTCTTCTGTTAGCCTTAATGAAATGGTTAATTGACAGAGTGAATTAAAATTACTACCTGTGGGCTGTTTTACATTTGTCATTTGCTATGCTACTTTTTTATTCATAAGAGAGTTAGAGGCAAATTTGATAAAATGATCTGGCCTTCCTTTTAAAAGTTATCCTAGAAGTGGTGGGTGATACTACTTGGATCTGTTTTATTTCTTAGCCTTTTTTGGCTCAATAGTAGAAATCTATCAGTTTTCCACAGTTTCTTCCACAGAATTCTTATACATAATTTACATGAAAATTGTAGTATTTTATATATGTATATATATATTTCTTTTATTGTATTTTTTCTGTTGTTGGCAATTTTACCAGCATTAGGAACTGTGCTGAAGAGCACTGGCTTCTTTATTAGTACTGAAAAGACAATATTTATACTCTTGGGATGTGTTGATATCTACATCTCAAGTTGCTACTGTAAGGAGCACAGAGATTTGCATCATACATGCTCAGAAGGTGTTAAGACTATAATTTAGGTATTCAGAGCATATCTTAGGCAAACGAGTCCCATTAAAGTTATTCAACTGTACTTGTGGAACTGTGTGCTTAAGGTAATTTGTGGTCAAGTGTTAGTTTTGCTCCTGTTTCAGTAAGAATCCACATAAAGTATACATCAAGCCAATTTGTTATTAGAATGATTTTTTAATTTTATTTTCTTTTTAAAATGCAACTTCACTTGTGATACATTGTTTGCTTACCATAAATAATATTTTAGACTTAATAAAATAATTGGTCTCTTAAGACTGTTGAACTTCAGAGCTTTTACCAGGGCTGTGTGGTGCTAAATGAAGGGGGGTTTGTGTCTTTTCTTTATTTTTACTGCAGTAAATTCTGGCAGGATTAATCATTAGGAAATCATGTTACATGTTTTCTAATGTTAAGAGCATTAAAAAACACTATTTGGGGTAACATGAAGTTTAATCCCTTATTGAAGTATTTGAGCAGTATACCTTATGAGGAAAGATCATGCCTGTTTAGTTATGTTAAATTATGATATCTGGTGGATAACTACTAGGCTGAAATGCTGATTCAGTTGAACTTTTAAACAGTGCTATCAGAATTACTTTCTACACCCTGGGGACTGTCTCACATCCTGGTTCTGTTCCAGATCTGGAGGTTAAGAACACTCATGTAAATACAATGGATGACAAACCAGTTCAAGTATAATGGCAGCATTGTTTGTGTTTAGTTGAAGATATCCTCCTGAGGAGGTTCAGTATGTGTTTTGTGTTAGATTTGATCAGCTAGTGATGCTAGGGGACTGCTGTTTTTCTTGGGTCTTCTGAGTGAAGGAAGTAATATTTATTTTAAAGGAGAGAGTTGTTGCTAACAACTTAGACAAAGAACAACTCTGGAATTAAAATCTTTAGTTTCAGTAGACAGTTTCCATTGGATTAAATGGACATTATATATAAGTCTACATTACAGCCTAGTATAGGGCAGAAATAATACTTCGGCCATGGTCTTTGGCATAAGTCATTTGCCATATGTGGCAACAGCCCATTTTTAGCACATTTAAGCTATCTTGGGGCACAGTACCACCTCAGCTGATTAACTGTGATTACTGCTGTACTGCCCAGTGTGTGAATTCCACAGGCCAGCTTCCAGTCTTCTGAAATTACTTTGACAAACAGCAGATATTTTCTGGGTGAGATCATATTTGCAGTGTTGCTGGGTTGCTTATAGTTATAAATAATGTAAACTCCTTTTTCAATTCTTTCTGAAAAGTGGATTGGGAAGCAGGTAGGACATTCTGTAGCTATCAGTGTGCTGGAATAGAGGCCATCTGCCTTTCCTGGCAGAACAGGCTATTGCTACCTTTATTGGAGGTATATATTCTTCTAAATTTCCCCTTCCCCCCCCCCCCCCCCCCCCCCCCCCCGACTAAATTGTTGTATCTAGTTTTGGCCTTAATTGGAACAGAGTAACCAATCTATAGTTTCTGATAGTGTGGTTGAATACTACATCATAAGCACTTCTTTGGGGGGGGGGGGAAGAAAGCCTCTTGAGTCATCGCAACAATTTCTCTGGGTTCTGAACATGAACTTTTTATGTAGAGGTGAAAGAAGTGGATCCTTCTGTGCTCACAGCTGTAAGAAAAGTAAAGGAGGTAAAAAAGCCTTTCAGTTTTTCCTGTTCAGGATGGCCCAAGCCCTTTGCCTAGTACTCTTCCATATACTTATTCCACTTCTTGTCCTGACTTGCAGGTTAAAATTGAATTTCATGTCCAGATAATCTCACTGGACAGAGAACAGATGAACTATTCCAAATTTGAGTGACAACTTGTACTGATTACATAAAAATGAGGTTGTTGTTTCTGGCAGAAATATGGTTAATTATTTGGGATGTTCATTTAAGAGATAATCTACCATTTTATAAGAGGTGATCGGTATACCCTTCCTGCCATCTCTTCTAAATGGGTAGTGTTGGTTACCCCTATCTAAGAATCTGTGATTTCCCTCTATTTTAAAGAAAACTAGAGACTCTGAGGTCAAAACACTTGGCTGTAGCAGTCTTGGCAAAAAAAATGTTTCATTTGTGCTCTACCAAGAGGAGTAGTATTCCAAGAATGCCCAGTGCTGTTTATCAGACTGTCTTGCTGTGCCTGTTTGCTACTCTGAAAGCACAGTCTGTGTAGCATTGTATGCAGTATTTATTTGTACTCTACTACAGGGAAGAGACCATTCACACATCCAGAATGTGCTGTCTGTATTAAAAAGTTCTTCCAGCAGCATCCTTGAAGCTTTTCTAAAGAGAAATGTATTCAGGCATGAAAACTATGCTTGTATCTAAGGTAGAAGACAAGTTTTGAAATAGGATCTAAATATTTCCAACAGTTATAGTTAGTGGTAAGGTTTTTATTGTTGGATCCCCCCCTCATGTTTCTGAAATGACATGGGACTGTGGACATAAGAAATCATCTTGTTTTGTTCCTGTATGTAAACCCGGATCTAGCAGTCAAGGCTGGTTTGTGAAACTCTGACAGTGTTTCTGTTTGCAGTGACCTGGCAAGTACTGCGCTTGAGACCTGTACGTAGATTTGGGATGGAAAAGTTGTTTAAATTGAGATGAATTGTCAAGGTGCTTTAACACAACAGTAGTGTAAATGCTTATCTGAAGTGTGCTGTTTTCCAGCATGATTCTTGGCAGGTTTCATTGCTCTTCCTACATCTGAGAAAAAGTATAGTCACAACAACAAAAGATTCCCCGCCCATCTTTTGCCTGCTGTAAAGTAAGAGGACATAATGCCTGCTTTTCAGGACAACTGCATCTTTAACCAGACTTTTTTTAGCGTACACGTGTTTACTTTTCTATTTCTCCCCTCACTCTGCTAAGCAGTGCTTTGAATTGCTAGTATAGTTTATATTGATTTGACTGTGATAGAGCATTTCGTTTGGGATGTTTTCTGTTTTAAGAGAACAAAAATAGTAGTATCATTAATAATCCTATGTGCAACACAGGAAGCTTTATCTAGTATTTTAAGGGTTTGGAAACATTTATGTCAGCCAGTATGTGGAGCAAGGAAGAGTGTATGGATGGATTTAGTGTACTGAAGGTCTATAATGTTTGCTAAGCCAACAGAAGCATCTTGTTTTGACCTTCATGTGTCTTCCATACTGCTTGCAGGAGCCCATAACTCATGATTCCAATACATATTCTCTGTATTTAGAAAATGCTGTTGTGATTTTTAGCTGCAGAGATCTGCATAGCCTTAGTATCCTGCAAGCACTGCAACATATCATGGTTGTTCTTCACAACGTATGTATTTGTCAATGGGAGGAATGCTTCTCTTAATGGCTCAAGATTGGGGACTATCTCCTCCAGAGGAACTCCAATGCTCATGCTTGTTTTTTCTCTGGGTAGTCATATTTTAGTTTTAATCTGCCAGGGCTTTAGAACTATCACTCATCTTTAGCTACTTCAGAATGAGCATATTATTAATAATATCAAATAAACTATTACATAGAAATTTATAGGTATATTTAATGTGTTTTGTTAAATGTTTTCACTAAAATTAAGTATTATTTTCTAGAGAGGTTACACTTACGCTTTATGTGAGTTTTTATTTTTTTATATAGGATTGTGTAACTAGAAACTGATACCATTCTCTCTTCCTATTTCAGACTAGAAGATGAATAATCTTTCCTTTAGTGAACTGTGTTGCCTATTCTGCTGTCCGCCATGCCCAGGAAAAATTGCCTCCAAACTGGCATTCTTACCTCCTGATCCCACATACACACTGATGTGTGATGAGAGTGGCAGTCGCTGGACTTTACATCTCTCAGAACGAGCAGACTGGCAATATTCTTCTAGAGAAAAAGATGCTATTGAGTGCTTCATGACTAGAACAAGTAAAGGTAACAGGATTGCCTGTATGTTTGTGCGTTGCTCACCTAACGCCAAGTATACTTTGCTCTTCTCCCATGGGAATGCTGTTGACCTAGGTCAGATGAGCAGCTTTTACATAGGACTGGGTTCACGGATTAATTGCAACATATTCTCATATGATTATTCTGGATATGGTGCAAGTTCTGGGAAGCCAACAGAGAAGAATCTGTATGCTGACATTGATGCTGCTTGGGTGGCTCTTAGGACAAGGTAAGATATTAGTTAATATTTTTCTTTTACAGTACGTTTTTCAGATTGTTGTAGTTAATCTGCATTGGTAGTTTAAACAGAAATGCTGTATTTTAGGAATGATGGATTCATATGCAAGATGATTGTTGGTGCCTTATGCTGAAGGCATCATCAGTATTGAGCAGGATCAGTATAAAGTACTTGATATACTAGAAAAATTGGGAAGGCATGAAATTCAATAGGGTATGTTTCAGTCTTGAATGATTAGAAGATAATCCTTATTGTCACAGTCTGGGATTTCTCAGTTTTAAATCTCAGAAGATAGGAAAAACCTAATTGATTCCCTGGTAACTGAGCCACCAGTGCAATCAATGTGTGTGACGGAAAATGCAGGTTATGTAGATAATTCCATCACCCTTCTCTCTTTTTTTTTTTTTTGGGGGGGGGGGGGGGG
>WTSP01016794.1:24780-44312 GCA_025331215.1 Actenoides lindsayi | reverse complement strand
GGTCGAGAGAGGTTCTCCTCCCCCTCTACTCTGCCCTGGTGATGACAAATCTGGAATATTGTGTCCAGTTCTAGGCCCCTCAGTTCAAGAAGGACAGGGAACTGCTTCAAAGAGTCCAGCACAGAGCCACAGAGTTGATTCAGGGAGTGGAGCATCTCCCTTATGATGATGATAGCTTGGAGGAGACTGATGGGTGACTTCATTAATGTTTATAAATATGTAAAAGCCAAGTGTCAGGAGGATGGAGCCAGGCTCTTCTCTGTTATGACAAATGATAGGACAAGGGGCAATGGGTACAAGCTGCAACATAGGTAGTTCCATGTTAAACGTAAGGAGAAACTCTTTCATGGTGAAGGTGACAGAGCACTGGAACAGGCTGCCAAGGGAGGTTGTGGAGTCTCCTTCATTGGAGACATTCAAAACCCACCTTGACACATTCCTATGTGACCTGCTCTAGGTGGTCCTGCTCTGGCAGGGGTGTTGGACTAGCTGATCTTTCGAGGTCCCTTCAAACCCCTAACATTCTGTGACTCTGTCATCTTTGCTGTAACCAGCAGACATCCTTGATTCATTTCACATCATCAGTGCTATAAACCTCATTCTCCCCTCAAAGTTCAGGATGACTCATAATCAAAACCCAATTATTTTTAATGTTATACTTAAGGACCAACTAAGATATATAATTTTGAAATAGATCAATTTGATTTCATATTATTCCTTTGGAAGCCTCTGTTCCATAACAGTTTCCTATACCTATTATCAAACAACTTTTCTAACAGATAGTTCTTTCAACATAAGTTCTCTTTA
Source organism: Actenoides lindsayi (assembly GCA_025331215.1). Taxonomy (NCBI): domain Eukaryota; kingdom Metazoa; phylum Chordata; class Aves; order Coraciiformes; family Alcedinidae; genus Actenoides; species Actenoides lindsayi. The sequence continues at coordinate 43,505 of WTSP01016794.1, read as the reverse complement.
CAAGAAAAGAAATGAAATCTTTTAAAAAAATATTTGAAAATATTAACTTGTGCAAGAATTTAGTTTACATTACATAATTCTCTGTGAGAATATTTCAAACCAGCCTTGCATTGCACAGATTTAGGAGGTTCCTTCTTGGAAAATCAGAAGTCCATCTAATCAAAAAATGAGTGGGACAGAGACGCACACCCTTATAAGAGAGTTTTTCTGGACAGGATTTCCTTGCTGACATCTCTTTTGGTGTCATCTGATCTCACTCCTTGAGTAATAAAAGAAAATGTAAGAACTGAAAATATGATCATGCAGTCTGCACTGTTGGGATTTTAGGACTAAATATAGAACAGCATGGTTTTGTTGTCATCTATTGTTTTTTTTATGAAGGAGTTCCGGTTATGAAACATTTTTTTCCATTTCAGGTTTTAAAAAAGTAGTTCATAAATAGAAACAATTAAAAAATCAGTCATGTATGCAGAGATCAAGATATCAGAAGCATGGCATCATTATACACAGTTCCAGTTTTTGTACAGTAACTAGTTGTTTAAGAATCAAGAATAGAAGCAAAACAAACAACCAACCAACAAATCTCTGCTGTGTACTTTCTGCTACTGAAATCCACCCAGAATAATTTCTTAGTTTTCACATAGTTCAGCATTTAGTTCTTCTTCACTACTCCTTGTCCCCCCACCCCCTCCCTTTTTGTTCATCAGCCAGAGTATAAATGTTACTGTCAACAGTAACATTTAGATTTTAGGCCCCTTTGAGGATAGAATTTACTGCCTTGCTTGACTGTGTAGCATCTGAAATAGCAATATCATTTGACAGCAAAAAAGTGGGGTTTTTTAAAAAAAGAGTATTTCTATGCACAGTAAGTGTTGCAAAACAACAGCTTTAGACAGACCCTATAATGTGCCAGTGGTGTGAAGGTACAACAAATTTTAAAATGCCTACTAATTTCAAAGAAAATATTAATTGCCCAGCTAAGAAAACATGTCCTTGGAATATTGCTCCTACATTTAGAAGAGTAATTGAGAACATGGAAGAGCAGAGGTGGTATCAGCACAAGTAAATGTACCAAATCGGAAAAGCAAAGCAGTCTGGGTGGTTGTGCTCTCCACGTGATCTTAGTGCAGGGCTATTAGATGGCAGAGGCTTTCAGTGTTTCTCAGGTGAGGGGGACCTTTACTGTCAAAATAACTTCAGGTACATTTCAGTCAGTTTCTCTGGACTCAAGATAGGATTGCTTTTGCTGTCACCATCTTCAGTACAGCGAAACATGCGCTTCCTCCACACTCAACCTCAAGTAGGCAGGTTTCAGCAGTGCCTGGCAAACAGTTCTATACTTGCACCTCTGAGCAAAAAGCACTTGACATTATTTGAAAAAAAACACCTTCTACACCTTTTTTCTGTGCAACTCTTCACCGAAAAGTCACTTCAGAAAACTGCACTAGAGCTCCCACCTTGTTAGAGACGAAACGCGCTGCAGTGCCAGAAGACACAGGATGAACACCCAACAGCATGCCCCGAGACCACTGCACACCAGTTAATACCTGTCTCAGATTATAACGTTCTGCAAGAAACAGCTGTACTTGTTAAATACCTTAATAGTCTCAGGAAGGTTAAAGTGTTGTCTTTTCTCCTTCAATCGTCTAAACACGCTATCCATGGTGTCTTCTACTGAGGGAGCTGGTTCCATGCTTGTGGCCTCCTGTGGTCCAGCCTCTTTAGTGGTCCCAGTGCTTTCACAATGATCATTTCTTTGGGATGCTCTAGAGGTACCATTTTGCTCTTCTGACATTCGGAGTTTCAGGTCTGAAAGGCAAATTACTTGGCAAGTAAATATTTCAAATAAGTTTCCTCTGTCACTACAAGAAAAAAAATGTCCCTACTTCTTGTATACAATTATTATCATACCATGGTTGTGTCAGTAACTCTGCTTCATTTCAACATCTTTTATCTGCTTAAAAGGAAATCCAGTGGTCAAGGGATGAGATGTGTCCGGGACAAAGGATCTTATAGCACATATGTACTTCTCTTTTTCCTCCAAGCCCATCTTTAACATAAAAGGTAAGGACTGAAGAGGCACTGGGTTAAGAAGTGGGGTCTGGGTAGGAATTAGTGCAAAATTTCAGTGGGTTAAGAAAGGGGCTTAAAAGAAAAAACAGCACTTGAGAACATTTGTGGGACGTTTGCTGTGGGGTGACATAGAAGCAGAGCTCTCTCTCTCCCCCTTCTCCTCACTAAACCCATGCATTCTCATTGTTTTGATATCTGGGTAAGTAAGAACATGTCCAAGACTGCTATGGGGATTGTTGTCTAAGAATGCAGTCCTTCACAGATGCTTTCCTGGACAAGAAGCAGTGTCTCTATAACCACCTGCTCCATTCTCACACCAGCTATGCTTGCCTGCCCACCTGTGCTGCTATGCAAGTGAGAAGGAGAATGAAGGCCCTCCCTGAGAGGGGCTGGAAAGGCTAATCTGTGCTACTCTGTAGAGCCTGCCATGCCCACTGCCAGGCTGCTGGAACCTTGTATTCTAGGTCTGCATAACCAACGCCACAATTTTTAACCATAACTCACACTTCCAGAGGCTACACTGTCATCCCAGCCAGGATGCTGAGCTGGTTCTCACAAGGAGAATCAGTCACTTTGCTTAAATGACTTCTTTTGGTGGAAGAGCATCTGAACAACCCAGAAGAAGACATATAGGTTATAGTGTGTCCTACTTTCCCAGTCAGCAGCCTGCCTGGATGCAATAATGTAAGTATATTAGCTTGACACCCAGCCAAAGACCCTGGAGCTCTAGGGACCTGCACTGAGCTACAAGAAAATTGAATTATGGTTGGAATTAGCTCCCATAAAACCAGGCTTTGTTCCTAGCATATGCCTGGCTGGTGAAGGTCCTTAGGCAAGGCAGGATATTGATAGCTCCAAATGTGTTAAATTTATTGCAATCTGTGCAGAAACAGTAATATGTATTTTTTAGCTGTGACAGCCTGAGAATATAGGCCAGCTTGGTAGGGAAAAGCAGTAATTTTTAGTAAACTCATAGAGCTAGGAAGGAGGGACTAGCCTCCCCAGCTTGAAGAAGGACCTACAAGCACTTGAGTGTTATTCCATTTCAATTGCACCTGTCTGGTGAACCTCATGAATCCTGATTCACTTAAAAGCAGTGTCATTAAAACCCAAGAGTGTTTATAGGAACAGGGCATTCTGGGTGTAAAGGTGAGGCTGATCCAACAAAGCTAAGCCTTCTGGCTAGCTGAAGTGATGGTTGAGTCAGAGAGAGACAGAAAGTTAACTATGTAGTTTGGCCATTTCCCCTCATTTGCCCATCCTGGATTCGTAACACAAGAGAAAAAAGAAATAATAATATTATTTTCAAGGGGAGAAAAAAATTAATAATCACACATAGTATTTAAGGGGAAACTTTTCAGAAGAAATGTACTGAAAGATGAGTTTCTGATTCTTTATTTACCACAATCACATGCACCACATCTACATTCTTAACTATACCCAAAACAGAGATGAAAGATGATCCTACGATTTAATTAGTAATGAGAAAATGGGGAAAAAAAATTAATAAAACCAACCAACCAAAAAAAAAAATCAGTCTTTGCTATGTTATCCCTGAGGGCAAGCATGTGATACACCCACAGATGTTAAGAGAGTGGTATGCAGATGGTCAAGCACAAAACCTGACCCTCAAGACCAAATCTAATATTAGGGAAATATCTGGTTTTATCATCAAAAAACTGAAGCTTTAGAGTTGTGTAACCCCAGTCCTAAAGAAATATCTTGCACCTACATTTTTACTATTCTAAGGACACTTTTAGCTTTTAGCTTTGTATTTCAGACACTCATAAAAATATTCATAATAACATTGGTTTTTACATGAATTTTTATAGTGATGAGGGTGAGATGACATCTTTTTCCTCCTCCCCCTTTTTAGCTTTGTCTTGAGGGTTGAACTGACTCACTTTAATCCCTGCTTTCAGGAATCAAGGCAAGTCATATCATCTAATATCTTTGCTGTCATTGGGACACATTGCTATCCACTCTGTTCCACACTGTGGAAAATAAGCAGAACACTGAGATTAGAAAACAAGCTCTAAAATACTCCAAGTACACTGATACTTCCAAAAGCTTCAGCAATAAAGTGAAATGCCATGCTGGTATGTACCTTTGAGCTGCTTACGACCCTTGGCCAAATCATTCATCAATTTCAGAACTTCAGGATTAGAAGTTTTGTCACCATGTGAAGGCTGAATGTAAAGAAAAAAGCAAGAATAAAACAGAAGGAATTGATGGTTTTACAGTCAAAGAGATATAAACCTATCCACACAATGTGTGCTAAAAAATAGTCCCATGGTTCCAACCCCATGATGTCATAGTGTCATGCAGAGCATTTGTCTTGATCATGATACTGATTTATTGTGATTTATCTTGCCCCATTGTGTCATAGTGCTACATGGAGCTGAGTATTTTGTCTCTGATCCTCAAAAAAAACCCATTTAAGTCCCAAAGTAACTGGATAAGTAATCTCAGTGACTTCAAAAGCACTGGTCAAATAGCTAATGTTAGTCAAGTTCCAAAGTAATTTCCAGGATGGTAATCGAAACTCTCTGTCGCTTGCAGGGATAAGCCCTTATCACTTTTAGATGGGCATTCTACTGGGAAAAAGCACTTTAAAAAATTAAACTAAATTGCTTAATTAATGAAATGAGAAGAACCCTGTGCAACAGAGTGATTTCAAAAGCAAGAAACGACAAAAACTTTGCGTATCCCTTCTTTCTTTGCATTTAGAAATTGCCTCCAAATTAAAATCAACTTACACTGGATCTTCAAGTCAGATACTTAAAATGTCAAAACAGTTTGGCAGAATTAAACCTCTGAAATAATTTATTTTCAGGTCACAATGTGATGACTCTTTAGGAATGAAATTTTACTCCTAAGAGTACATGGTTCAATTCACAAATGTGCATTTCATTTTGCAATCATTGGTAAGATTACAAGGTAATATACAATTTGCTTAATTTTCATTTTAATGTAGTGATGAAATATCACAAACTTCTCTCCTTCATGTTGTATACATGTTAGCATCACAAATGTTTTGATATGTTTATGCTGCACGATTCACATTACAGAAACTAGCTTGATGTGAGCTACACTGCACAGAGCACACCACTGACCTCAATAAATCCCCCTCCAGCAACACACACTTTTTATTTCTCTAATTTCTATTATCAGCTTCTATTGTATGCTGTGCTTTGGAGGTTTACAGGAGCCTGATGGAATGAAGGAATATGCACAGCAGAATAACAGTTTTGGAGCAAATGACTTCTACAAAGTAAATAAGTAGTAACAGAGGTAATCCAGAGAAAATATAAATTGTCTCAGACTACTGCATACACTGGAAGATGATAAAAAGATATTCCCACACTGATGATTTTCCTATTTCATTTTACAAAAAATACACCCTTTCTCCTACTGGTTTGCATCAGTTTAAATACACTGGTATTCTTGTTTGCCTCTTGTATTATTTATCTTTTCAATTATTATCTTACCAAGTATTTTTTCTCTTGCTCAAACTTTTCTTCATACTTCCTAATTTTTCTCTTCAGACTTTGAAGGTGCTTCGTAAGTTGTGCTACTGTTTGTGGTTCTTTGCACTCTTCACAGTTACATCTAGAAGTACTTCTTGGCCTGCAAAAAGCCAAAAGCACAGTAATTGGATCAATGAAATGGCTCTAATGGACCCTGCCTTATTTCAGTATTCTGCCTTATTTCAGGCACACTTCACAGTTTCCTAGCACTTCAGAATTTGCAGCTAGATTCTTTCACAGGATAGAGAGTTTAGTTTTACAAAGTAAGCATAAAATAATTGCTTTTGCCCGAAGGTACCCAAAGGTATACTAATGGGTTCACCATGCATCTTTCACTCTCTCACTTTCTTTTTAATTAATTTTAATCAGAAAATCTTTTTCAAAAGTTTAATCCAGTAGGACACAATCTGATCCAGAATTTATATTTAACACCCACATCTTGCTTCACAAATCTTCCAACTGCAACAGGAGACTGAATGACATTATTTGTAAAAGTAAGTTCATGGAGTTCTTTATTACCTCAAATAAACATCATCATTTTGAAGACAGTTTAGTTTCTGGTATTTTTACAATTGCAAATTAATAGATCTGATTATTAGTAACATGCAGCTGACAGCTGTGTATATCAGCTTATAAGAAAGTTTGGCTTCTGTCTGAAACTCACTGCTTGGTTTCTGGAGAGCACATATATGGGCTATTCATATGTTCTATGATACACTCATATCTAGTGAATGACTTAAGCTACAGTTCCATTACAGGTGAAATTTTTAGTATTGTACCTTGATAACTCTTAATTTTATGTTCACTCATCAGACTAATTACTAATTAACACTTAAAACTTGTTAATTATAATTAACAAAGACTTCAAGCAACATCATACTGTGCAACATTGTACCGTGTTATGACTGAAAAAAGCTAGAACCTGTTTCTGATATTTTGAATTAACCATGTCAAAATATGCTACAACTTCCAAATTTCTTATGATGTAACATTATCTAACAAAACCAAAAAGAACCAAAGATTGTGGATTGCACAAAAACTATTTAAAATATATTTTCTTACATCATAAAAGGTTGAGCACTTGGTGGAGAAGGGGCAGACTCTGTGTCTAGATTAAATCTCTGGCTTTGGCTAAAGATAGAGCAGCGTGGTGACAGAAGAGGATTGTCTCCATCTGTAATGTGATACAGCAGTCGACTGGTCCCTAGGGAGTGGTGTTCTTGTGGGCTTCTGTCCATGTCGTTCTGCCAGTCTCTGTGGGCTGGCACAGGCTCTAGAAAGAAAACATAAACCAATATGGACTAAGGGTCACTCACAAGATATTTAGCCACCTAGATAATACAAATCTATACTTACAGAAGTATAAGAACCTCCAGTGTTGGTTGCAGTATGCTGCAGAATTTTAAGGTTTGAAGTACCATACCCATAGGAAAATAACAGCAACAACCAATAACACTCAAGGTAGTTATTCAAGGCAGTGTTCAGTGACTGCTACTTGGAGGAGTCACGCTTATGATACTACGTGAATATTATCTCAGGCTACAAATGGAAAACTCACCTCAGGTGTCTCAAAAGGTAAAACTTGTTTTATAGAGATAGTCAATCTAGAATTCAGAATGATTTATTCTGGACTGAAAATGTAGGAATTGGTGGACCTCGTCACACTGATTCTGTTTATGTATAACATGAAAAAATCACGCTCATATTAGAGACCCCACCTCCAAAAGTTCATCTTCCCTTTTCTGTACTGGATTACGTTAATGGGAAGAACCATAGAATCTTCTTCCTCACCCTCGGGAAGTGAAATGGGTAAGGATGAACTAGTCCAGCCAATATTTTTGCTATCAGATGACTGTGCTTTAAAGTAGATTATACTTTTGGGAGAAAATCCATGCTCTCATAAAAGTTCTTCCCAGAAAAAAAACAGTTAATATATGTTAAATCAAAGAATGTGCTCCATCTCGGATTCCCCTACATCAGTTTCCATAGTACGTAACATTTTACACCAGCTACATTGTTATTTTCCTCCAAAACCATGTATATATGTGCAGCTTGTAAATTCATATCTACCATTTTTTTTTAATTCTAAGCAGCATGCATGTTATTTCTAATCAGTATTGTATTTGCAATATATCATGCATTCTAATACATTTCACAGAATCTTTTTATTCAATGGAAGTCTAAAACTGTGCAGAAAAACAACTGTATCTGGATTTACTCACAGAAGAGCAGGCAGGTTTAGAAAAGCTTTCACCTTCACTTTCTTCCCATCTTCTCCTTTTTACATGGGCCATGACATTCCCATGGAGAGAGGGTATTTCTTTCAGAATTTTAATGGAATCTTTGCTGAACATTTTATTTTACCTCATTCCAACAGATACTGAAGCTACGAATCCCTATCACTGCATTGGGACAGTGGGGACAAACCAGATTTGAATGGCACCCTTCACAGAAAGCAACTATCCATTTCAAAAACAGTAGTTAGATTGGCCAAAATTAACATTTTATCAGGCACTGTCCAACTGGCTTTGCCTTACAGACAACAAAAAAATCCAGTTGTATATTGTATGATCAGAGTTTAGTCTGTCATGAAAAAGTTACACTTGAGTTTTGTATCTGTAAGTTCATCTGCCCTAAGAGCAACACCAATTATAATTATTTGAAGCATTTTGACAATGAGACAATGGAGTTTATTATTAATTCTAACCTAGCAACTTCCGCTAAGTACTTCATACTCTGTAGGTCAAATTCAACTCTCCAAGATACCAGAGCAACACCCAAAACTTCTAAACCATGTATGAGATTAAAATCCTCCCACAGAGAGATCCAGAAAGGCATCTGGGAGAAGAAAGGGTAGAGTATTTTACTAGCCATGGGGAATTATGTACACAGACATACATACAGTGATAAGGGCTGGAAAAAATGTTGCTCTGCAAGTGGTGTCTCCTTCTGGCAACTAATCTTTCCTTACACTGTAAGACCTCAAAATTAATAGTTTTGGTTTGGTGGAGTATTTTTTTACTTCTGAAAAACAATATTGACAATAAGAAGAAACTGATTTTTGTTGCCTTGGATGTGAAACAAATGGAACTAAATAGACTACACAATCAAGTTTATTTTTTTTTAAATAATACATTTGTACATCTTTATATTATTTTTTTTAATTGCCTGATTCACTACACAAAGGCTAATAACTAGATTTGTAGTACGTATGGCACATCCTCTAAAAACTCTGCTCCTAGCCTGGTACAAATCTCTGGACTTCCATCCATGTTCAAGCTGTAATAGCCAATAGTCCCATGTGACAACTGTACCTAAACTTAATGTATCAGAAGACTTCATTAGTAATTTAAGAGACAGAATTAGACTGCAGAATGGCAAAAAACCCACAAACCACAAAGCAAATGTTAGCAAGAATGAGCATACATTAAAATCCATTAAATAGGGAAGCTTTAACTAAAGCACAAGTTTGAACTGCAAGACTGACAGAACATGCTCTGAACTGTGTGAGAGAAATGCTACATCATCCAGTATTTGCCTGTGTAACAGCAGACAGGCAAATGGGAGCTAGAGAGGGTATTGAAATCAGGGGTCGCTAACAGTGTGAATTAAAAGAAAACCCAGTCAAAACATCAAATATAAGCAAATGAAACAATTATGAACCACCCAAACAAAGGATTATGAAACTACCAGAACAAAATAATTTGGCAAACTACTGGAAAAGGAGGAAAACCACACCCTGACATAAAGGAAAAGGATCAGTGCAGATTTTGGATGGGCTGCAAAATGTCTCTGCCTATGCAGCACGGATATGAGATCTGACTCTGTCTCAGAGATATGCCAAGGGACTAGCACCAGTGCAAGTTCCTAACCTGCATCAGGTGCTGTTAAGGTATTTGTCTAGCTGGGCTAAAGCATCCATTCTTTTAGCTAAAAGACAGAATATTTAACATTTTTTACATTCCTTCATCTTTATAATTGGATTCTACATATCTTTTCCTTAATTGTGCCATGTAGACCATAAATTTTAGAATTTCTTAAGCAGAACACTGTCATTTGTGATTTTTTTTCTTTTTAGGTAAAGAACACTGTTATTTCTTGCTGAAAATGCTGACCAAACAGTTTGTGAAAGAAGTTCTTCTGAACCCAGCCCTTATTCTGACATAAAACATCAATTGCAAAGGGATTACTGACCTATCTGCCCTATATTTTAGACATTACATGAACGACCCAAGTATTTGTGCATTCATATCACTTGTCTGTGAGATGTATTAGTCATATTGCCTTTGACCTATTTTTCATGAACAGTGATTCCTCTTCTACTGAGCATCACGACTCTGCCAGCCCTGTGACTACAAGCGATGAATTGACAAAAATAGTGCCGAGCCTTAGAGCTATTTATTTGCAAGGACTGGTTTCCATATTGAGGAAAGAGGGAGAGATAATACACCACGTTTCGTCCAGCAGGATAATAATACTTGTTCATGAATGTTTAAAATCCACATGCTGTAGAACTCACCTTCACCATCTCTCTGCTGATGCATTAAATTAAAATCAATAATAGGAGAAATGAAGTGATATTGCTCTGACAAAAAGAATGACAAGGATAGAATTACATGATATGGCAGGTGATCTCACACGATACAGACATAGGAAGGAAAGAGCATAAATTTACTTGAACAGCAACAACGACAACGAAACAGATTAAAACTGAAAATAAAGAAATTCAGGATTATTAAAACCTGTCTGAAAAGCAAGAGTCCCTCTCAGAAAAACAGAAAGTTACAGCCATTAATTTTCATCCTTCATTAGGTATCATCCCTTTTAACATTACGCATCATCTGCATCAGGAAACGGTGCTTTGCATTAGCTGTGCACTGTTTCCCAGAGAACTGCAAGTCTGATGTTAAACTGCAAGTCACAAGGCTTTTTTTTTCATTGCAAACAATAACACAGCACGGTACGGTCACTCACCTCCACAACTAGCCCCATCGGCTTGCACGCTGCTTTGGACCGACGAAGGGGTTGGATCCTTGGGTGCCAACAGCTGCGGAGTTTCTTCCTGGCTTGGCAAAAAAGCAGAGCACAGATCGGTTTCTAGGGCTTGCAGCTTCAACAAAGAATTCTGCAGACAAAAGCAGAACATTGGGCTAGAGAGAGAACAACGGAACACGGCGACAGCTCTTCAACTGCCAGAGCCCATTAGCGACGGCTGCGAAGGGCTGTGCCACCAGCAGTTCTGAGAGGACGTGCAAGGGAGCAAGCGTGCACTGTTCCAACTAGTTTCTTGACTTCTGGTTGTTTAAGTCCCGATTTAAACGGATTACTCGTGACATATGGAAAAGACGACTTAATCAACAAAAGGCAATCTATTCTAGGAAGCCAAACTGAGGTGGTGCCTCTTTTCTTGGTCTTGAAGCAATCCCTAAGCAAGTGTTTCATTCAGTGGGCTGACATCACGGTCTGATGACATTATGTCCCTCCCCATTTACCATTCATAAAAAAAACAAAACTCCCTCTCCAGCCAGTGAGTGCAGTATGCAGCAGTGAACAAAGAGTTACTGAGAAGAACACTCCCTCATGGGATTCTTGGCAGAGAATTTTTTTTTAATAGGCTTTTTTAGAGATATTTCTTTCTGTAGACGTAGCTTTTGTGTAGGTTGCTGCTGCTTCTACAGGGCAACCAGTTCATTTGCTATCTGCTGCAAAGATAAAATGAACAAATCATTGTCACTTGCTGCAGGCAAATCAATGAGGACAAGGCTCGTTATCTATAACATTACTTCCAGCTACTGTGTCATGCTTAGCCCATTTCTTACTTTAACCTTTAACGCTGCCTGCAATATGCAGCTGTACGATATGACACATGCATCATGCTGTGATGCAAATGCTCTGAAAGCCCTAATCATCATCTGACTGGGCAAAATGAGTCACAACTGATACCCCATGCATTCAGCTCCACTATCTCAAGGGAATTGCAGCTTGCAGCATAAACCAAAAATCACACAAGGCTGTCTTAATAATCACGCAGCTGGCACACACAGAATTTACATTAAATGTTAAAAGCATTTTCTGGAAAAAAAAACCCAAACACCTTAGTTGCAACAGAAAAAAATAATTCCTGAAGTTTATACCCTGAAAAGCTCTTTCCTCCACTCTGCCGAAGACCCAAAACCAATTTGTTGACTCATTTAATGAAATAATTAATTTATTTATTGAAATTATTTCCTTTGTGTAACCATATGTCACCTAGGAAGTAAATAGTTTAATATGTCTTTGCATTATTTTTATTGTAGCACAGCCCTTTTCTAAAGCCAAGGATGCCAGTGTTTTTAGGTTAAAAAAAAAAACTAAGGAAACAAAGGCTGAGAACAGCAGGGAAGACTTTCAGCCTTGATTCCTTTCATTCTTTCTATAGAATTCAGGGAGTGTAAAGGGAACAGAAAACAGCTCTTGTCTAGGTGATACCTCAAATTAGGGAAGATCTGAAAATCACAAGATCATCATAGCAATATCTTGTGACCCTTTATGTGCTGTCAGGAGTGCTCCAAAATCCATATCCCACTCCACAAAACAGATTAGGTTACAATCAGACACTTGGACTTTGGCCTCAGCTTAGGTCAAAAAGCAAATCCAGAAACATCTTTCTTCTCCTCGTCCCAGAGCAAACAGGAGCTCTGGCCATTCCTAATCAGAAGCAGCATGATATTAGAGACATGAGCAAAGAAATGGCTCGTGTTATACATTTATTTTATAATTAAGTTCTTCTTATCTGTTGTCAAGGTACATTTTGTTATCCTAGAATACCAGGAGAGAAGTGATTGCAAGATCAAGCACAGATTCATAATTAAACGCCCAAATGTAATACTATGCTTTAAAAATATGGCATTCTATAGAGATAGTTTGTATGATCTGAGGCAGAATGTACTTTTACTATTCCCAGGTACAGGTTGCACTAACTACCTTTCTCTGGCCCAGCTGCCATTTGTAAGGATCCTTTATCCAACTGGATCGGCAATTCTTCATCTTCACACCTCAGTTTCTCCAGGACTCCTGAACAACTGGTATATTTTCCTTGTCACTGATACTGTTTGGTCTAATATTTTATACATATTACTACAGACTGATCTGGCTCCTTTGACCTGTTCTCTAGAAAGAGTATAGAGGGTAGGCAAGTGTGCCCAGCATGGGCTTTATCAGTAAAGACCAATATAATGAATTCATTCGACTTCTCTGTTCACAATCTTACCACCTTAGTGCCTATTTTACACGAGACAGCCAGCAGTCCCAGCAATACCCTGCTTGGCTTCCTGCCAAGTACTGATGTATTTAATAGATTTCTTACCATCCATGTGAGCATCTTTTATGAGGTACTTTCAAAGTCTTTAATCCTCTACAGGGCTTTCTTCAATTAAAAATAGAATGATGGAAACCTTCTCACCTTCAACAGTTTCCAAGTCACAGTGAATTTTTCTTGTCAAGGGAAGGGTACTGGCCTGAATTGTACCCATGACACTGTTCTGGGAAAGGTTTTCATGACATGAAAGGTGTCATTTTCCACTGCCTTTCATCCCAGCTAGACTCATATGAAGTGGCCATGGAATTATCACAGCAGATGAGCAGTGTTTTACAGTCATTAATGTCACCTAGCAAAAGATGATTATACTACTTGCAAACCACTGAAGACTCTGATCCCAGCCTGGACCTTATAATGAGAACTGCTGATGGCAAGTATGGACAATATTGGTGAACATACCAGAAGAACATCCCAATAAGGAGAACACAGGTGAAAAACTGACAAAAATACCTAACCTTCACAGACTGTTACTTCAAACATTTGGAAAAAACCCTTCCATATCAAGAAAATACATTCACTTTGCATCACTCTTTCTTATGATACAGTAATATTTATGTCAGGCTCAGTATAAAAGCATTCACACAGACTACATCATTAAACATTGTCTTTTGGCAATGTTTATGCTGTAATTCACCATCTGGTTTATATTCCGTTGCTCTAAATGATATTTTTCATCCATCTGTGGATGGTGGGTGGATGGCAAATTTCCAGTCATTGCCAAATACTAAAAGAAAAAATCATAGAATAACAGTAATAGAAATACCATATATATGCCATAATACCATTAATATGCCCTTGACAGGTATTTGATGTGGGGACAAAAAGAGTAGGTAGCTTTGAACGTTTTGATGTTACCAGGGAGATGATGAAGCTGGAGTATGCCACCAATCTCACTTCTAAACCACAGCCAAGTGCTATGGAACTATATATTAGAAACTGGCAGTGGGTCCTCTAGCCTTGGCCTTGCTAAGGGCAGGCCAACATGCTGAAAAAAGGAAAGCAAGAAGAGAGAAAAATGAAGTCTGAGTCCTATCTTCATCTTCTCAAACCTTCCAATTTCCATTGAAATCTTACTGACCACTTTCAACTTCCTCCTAATTCTCCACTAGTTTCCAGTGCCTGTACAGCCCTGATACGACTGCAGACATCCTGCCACAGTGGTAGGGATGTGTACTCTTCTGCACTGCACACACTCAGCAGTACATTAAATCTGGAGATGAACCAGCCTGTGCACATGGCTACTTAAAACTCTCCCATGGTACAAACCTACCCCCGGGGCCCAGCTGGGACATCTCTGTTCTTGGCCATTTAAAAGAAATTGCAAAACATGCTAGAAACAAATAAAACCAACTAAAATACATAGAGGGGGAACTGTTTGGTCATAGTGGGTATGAACATAAATTTTAGTAAGCTTTTATATGGAATATAAATTATCACTGAAGTAATTTAAGCTGTGGCATATTATAACAGCTAATTATCTCAGTTCAGATAATTCACATTTGATGCTCCTTTCAGCTTTACTCTGGTGCCTGACACTTGGGTTTCTGATGCAGTAATTCCTGATCCGTGCTAATACAAATGAAAGGCCACAATAATATTTAAAATGGATCCTTAAGTTTCTTTGGAAAAAATAACCATGTTGTTGTCTCTTAAGAACAGTATTTTGCAAGTCTGAAAAGGAAGCAATTATAATGGTCTTGGACAAAGGTTTCTTATCTCTTCTTGTGTCCTCTTAAAGTAACTGACAAATCAAAGAACTTGAGCTATGCCAGTTCCTCTACAAGAAGAAAAAGCATCCTGCAATACTCCACATCAAAGATAATGGAGAAATAAAGACATTTACAGGCAGTCTGAGGAAAACAGAGAAAGACACTGTGGTACTTCTTTCCTATTTGCTGTTTTTGCTAATGCTTTAAGAAAATAAAAGTCATTAAAGTATCGTGCTCCAGCCTGCTGGAGAAAACACAGCACAAAAGGATTGCCATTTGCAGATGAAGCTCAGCTAGCAGTAAAGAAGCCATCTTTACAAACAAGTAAGATCATCTCTCTTTCCATCCAATGATTATTGAGAATCAAGAGTTGAGCCCTTAAGGAAGGCAATGTTGAGATGATAGACAATCTCTTACCTTTAGTTATACATACCACACACCTGCATTCACACTCCCCTCTAGAGAATGGAACACTGAATTAACAGATTTTCCCATGTTATCATCAAAATGTTGTGGCAAGGAGTGAGAGACCCCTAAAATAGTTTATTAACTTTTTCTTGGTAGCTGCCAACAGTGTTGCCCTCTCCAGCTGGTGGTCCCTGCATGGGATCCTGGAGGATCAGCATCATGTGATATGTTGGTGAGCATGTTCAGGGAGTCACAAACTGATGGCAGGCAACATGCCAAATAGAGCCTCGTGGCCCTGCGCTCTCCCTTATTGCACCAAAAGCCAGAACTGCCAAACCTGCTAAACAATCAGTGCTCTCTGCATAGCTGCAGAGAGAGCAGATAACAAAAACAGCCAAAAGAGAGCCACTGCTGTTAGAAATAATTTCTTTCCCTGATAAAGCATTGCTATTTTCATCATCCTTTGTTTCATCCTTGTGGACATCATAAGATCTGGTTAATTTAAGAACTGAGGGAAGCTCTGTTCTTAAAGGCAAGGTAGAACAACTGCCTCACCCGTGGACCCTGCCCAGTCTCAGCCTGGAGGCTAACAAGGAGAAGAAAAGCAAAGACTTGGTGCTTTCTGCATGAACTGAAACCACCCTGCCACACACACATTATTTCTGAATATTAAGGAAGCCTGCCCCCTGCCCCTGGGCCTGCTCCTGCCACTCCAGGTCAGGAAGGCAGCTATTCTTTTATATCCAGTTTATTGATGGATTTACTGGATTTATGAAATCAGCTCAGACAGAGAAGGAGCATAATCCAAGCCTTCAGCATTTAATGGCCTTTGAAGTGATTCACGTTGAAATGAAATTTAGCAAATATCAACCTGTTCAATTTCTTGACTCTAGGGAAATTAATGCTTTTCCATGTCACATCAGAACAGTGGTGTAGAAAAGCGTCTCCCTTGCTTTTTAATCTGGGAGTTCAGGTTCAAATAACATAGGCATATTTTACGTGAACATAAATAAATCTCTGTGGTATCTGTTATGGCAACGTTTGTGTCTTGAGGCACATGACATTTTCAATTCAGAACTTCCTTTATTGCGGCGCAAACAAGCAACAATAAGATAGAACAAGATATGCCCTGGGTATGTGTGTGTGAGCAGTGAAGAGAGACACCACTTTCTCTAATCTAGACTGGAACTCATTTTCTTATGACACATGTCCATTCATGTTTGCAGTAGACCTGAGATGCAATACAAGATAGTATTTTTGCAAAAGAAAGCATCAGAATGTAACCCTTGCTCATTTACCATAAATTACTAGCAATTTATTTTAATTGCTGATCTAATTATCTATTTTAATATCTTACACTTATTTTATTTATTCTAATGTTTTATCTTTACCTCTAAGGAATCCTTTGCAAGGATTTTAAATGGAAGCTTGTCGGTGGGATACTAAAAATACTAAAGTACTAAAGTATGAGGTAAGATTGTAAACAGAGAAGTCGAATGAATTCATTATATTGGTCTTTACTGATAAAGCCCATGTTGGGCACACTTGCATACTAAAAATATTGAAGTAAGATGCTCTTAGTTTTGCATTCTTTGGATTCTGGAGATACTGAAATCACTTAAGGTAGGTAACTATTTTTGTGTAAAGACCATTTACATTAACAGTCATACATGTACGCTGAGCTGACCTTTATACAGAGAGTTTTTGTGAATGCTTTGATGGTTATTTGTAATAGGGCTTCTGAAACGAAACAATAACTTAATGATTTCTCCCAGGGCCTTAACTGACTAGACAGAGGCTATCTACACTCTCTCATCAGTCATGGAATGTGTCTTACTAGAGATAGCACTGGGATCTTCAACAGTGAGCTGCACGACAATGACACAAATGCAGGAGAAAACAATTAATTGTAAGAAGATAAGTCTGAATTCCTTTGAAAGGACACATTGTGGGTTTTCCCCTAATGAAAGTCAGTCATTTATTAATAGACATAGATGTTCTCTGGCACATTATGGAAGCAAAGCTGTCTTTTCTGTGGTTTGACAGGAATGGGCTTCCCTTCTCCACTGCTTCTGTTGTTCTGTTTTCTTGGTCTACACTTAAAACTCTCGTCTGGTCCTTAAGTCCTTGCCCTTGCAGTGTATAAGCATACTCTATGCTAGTATGCAGATACCCTTGTTTGTGGGAGATGTTGTACAAGGTTTCCTACTCTGAATAACTGCAAAGCTTGGTTTTGACCTCCAGTGTATTGCTGATTGTGAGAATCTATTCCAGTCTCATCCACTGTTTGACATGATCATACAAACAGCTTCTTGGTGCTCTACTTTCATACCATCCTCCTGGCATAATTGCTGTTAGAACATCTTGTTTCAAGTGTCACGGGTGTTATTTGGCTTTCCTTGCTTTTTCTCTTCACTCCAACTCTCCCCCACTCCCATCTTATAAGAGTACCTTTTAGACTGCATTGTACTGTTCACAATTTATGTAGGATGTAGCAACCTTGAGAACTCCTTATTTTTAAACAAACCATAATTGTTATCTGAACACTTTTAAGCTGTAATATGAGGAAAAAAGAAAATGTTCTTGGAAGATGGTATTTCACTCAGTCAATATTGAATGTTTAATTATTTTCTGAGCACAAACAGAAAGCAGCATAAAGCTGGCTTAAAATGTTTTTGAAATCCCTTGCTTCTGGTTTTTAAACTATTCTAGCACTCTTGTATCACATTTTTAAGATTTACTCCATAAAAATAACTAGAATGACTCATTAAAAAGCTAACCTGAGATTCTCAAGTGATTACATTTTTCCAAGATCTTAGAATTAACAAAACCCAAACATCTAATTCAAAATTGGTAACTTTCTTTTTCAACTTTTGGTTAAGCTTACCTCATTTAAGCTGTTAAGTTGCTCAGTTGCTTCTTTAGGTGAAATGCATGTGTTCTGATGTATTCTACAAAACAAAACAAGAATTTTCACTCAATAGATTGCTTATCTGTGCCACTATATTTCAAACTTTTCATCATGTCTGTACATAAATTACAAGTTATGGGATAAAGTAATTTTATTTTAAAAATAACATTGCTATGAACGTCACATTTGTATGTTATACCTCATTCAAAACAACAGTGATTTTACTGGAATCCCAAATACTATATGTAAATGGTGAATGAGGTCCTGGAAATTATGACATTAAAATCCAGGATCACTCTGTCACACAGAAAAAGTTCTACAGAACATGATCAGCCCTCACCATCTTGGTGAGCTAAAAGGGTTAAAGCCAATAAACAGTGCAAACGTATGTTTAAATCTAAGGACAATTTCTCCCACATGCTTTAAGTCAGGAACAAGAGTTTTCCTGTATCAGAGCCATAAAGAATAAATCTTTCCATAACTAAATGTGACAGTATTTCAGGTTCTCAATCTTGAACTTTCTTGTTAAGTTCTGTTTTGCTTATTTCACAGAGACCCAAGGGACTCTCATGAGGAGCTGCAAATCCTTTGAGTAAGAGTGATGTCCTTGTCTTCTTTTCAGTAAAAGGGAAAGAGGGAAAGAGGAAACGGAAAGAGAAACAAGGGAAAGGGAAAGGGAAAGGGAAAGGGAAAGGGAAAGGGAAAGGGAAAGGGAAAGGGAAAGGGAAAGGGAAAGG
>WTSP01016794.1:0-24189 GCA_025331215.1 Actenoides lindsayi | reverse complement strand
AGGGAAAGGGAAAGGGAAAGGGAAAGGGAAAGGGAAAGGGAAAGGGAAAGGGAAAGGGAAAGGGAAAGGGAAAGGAATCTCTTCCCTCTATGACTAATGAGACAACTGTGCCCTATCCAGGCAGATGTGGTCATGGCCTAAGACTCCACAATGCCTACAAGCTTCAGACTTAGTGACAAACTCACTCTACCAGGGAATGAAACTGAGGTCTAAAAAGAACTTTCCACACATTAGGTGAGCAATCTGAATAGTCTCATACCACATCTCTGTCCTTCCCCAAAGAAAATACTGGTTTTCCACACCCAATTTCAAAGCCTGACATGGGTGTATCACAAGTTGACTCTCAATTCATCTGGAGCAAGGAAACTATTGATGTCTCATAGAATGAGATTTCTCACTGCTGAAATGGTGGCAAAGCAGAAAATGCATAGGAAGAACAAAAGGACTAATTTAATAGCAAAGAGTGAAATATTTATACTTCGGTTTAGTAACACATAAGGAAGGCCCTGCAAGGCTACAAACAGCTGAAGAAGTAAGTTACTGATAAAGAAAAAAATATTTATAGTGATTTACTTCATTGACCTAGACCTAGACATAAAGGAAAGGAAGAAAAGGACACCTCTCAGATTTGTACACTTCTGGTAATCATTTGGATGACTCCTTTCAGGGTGCATAACACACAGCAAAGATGAACTCTCCTTAAAAACAAAAAAAAACCTAAACAATAGCAGCAGTTCTTACAGGTGCCATAAAAGTTCTACATAATTCACAGCTGTATCACTGATGAGTCTTGCACTCTGAAGAGTAAAAAATTTAGAAGACCCCTGAACTAATCCCTCTCTCTCATTCAGGTTGATGTCCCTGTCTTCCATTTTAGGGATACAGAAATCTTCATTTCACTGTCTGTTCGTTGCTAAAAATATTGAAGTAAGATGGTCTTAGTTTTGCATTCTTTGGATTCTGGAGATACTGAAATCATTTAAGGTAGGTAACTATTTTTGTGTAAAGACCATTTACATTAACAGTCACACATGTACGCTGAGCTGATCTTTATACGGAGAGTTTTGGTGAATGCTTATTTGTTTTCACCAAGATTAACTACTCTGTTAGGCAAACACAGGTTATCTGATTGTCACCAGGCAACAAAGGACTTACAATTTAATAACTATGGATTGGGTCTTTCTCCTATTAAAAGTCAATCACAAAGTATCCATTAACTTCAAAAGCAGCAGTAACAAACCCTAATTTTCGATCTCTGCTGAGTACATTAAAATTATTTTAAGCCTTAGCTGAAATTTGGAATCGTTGCAGGCAACCCTCATTTTGTATAATTTGCATCACGTAAAACAATGAAAATGGAATTCTCTCAATGGTTACTACTCAGCTATGTGTTGTATCATTCTTCATAAAATATGAAAGGCCTGAATTCTCACCCTCCCTATAGACTCTAGATTTGGCAGAATTATCTTGTTCTGCATGTCACAGATGACAAAGATGCAACCCAGTAACATTTACATTTGAAGCTTCTGGACATAAGAAAAAAAAATAATCCAAATACTAATTGTCATAACAGAGCTCCTACCAGACTTCAAGGCAAAAAATCAATTTGCATGAGCAATGTGCTGTTTAAAAAACAGACCAGAACATGTGAATTATTGAATTATGCATGATAACACTTCTAAACTTGCATAAAATTGAAATAAACCCACATTATTAAAAAAAAAAGAAAACCTAAGGAAATTCATGTCTTATTTCCCAGACTAAACTCAGAAAGGAGCATGACATTTTGCAATTTTGAAGTCTCAGTTCAGTCCAACCCTGGATTACACCAGCCCCATCCTCAGAAGACTTGCATGTTCACACACCACAATGCCACACGTGATCAGGGTCTCGGACCAATTAATGCATTCATGATGACAGGATAAACCCCTTCATGAAAACCACACTCTGTGCTGTGGGATGAAACCTCTTCTCCAGACTCAGTCTATCCTGGCCTGATATTTCTTCCCTGTCTCCAAGAATTTTACCCTTCCTGCTCTGAGGGTGGCCTACCATGTTAACAGCTCAGAAAGAGTAGTCTCAGTACTGCAGCAGGGGACTGGTTCAGCCAAGCCAGAGCTTACATCACAGAAGTTCACGGAAAGGCAGACCCCACAACCAACACACCTCAGTGCCAGAAATTAAAAGAAGTCCTTCTGAGACCTCCACAAATGGCAAAAAGCATTAGGAAATTCAAACACTACCTTAATTGAGGGCTGGAGGTGAATGCTTTGGAAGCATGCCTATGAGTCCTTACAGAGCAATACAGAACTGCAGCAGGCTTTTGGATGAACACAAAGTGCATACTAGCTATGAAAGAGCCACCACCATTAAGGGCCTGAGGCTGTTTGGATATATCCCAGGTCACTCCTCGGGCAGTCCTGAATGCTGGAGCAGCACAGCAGCCAGATAGCCGGTATGTAGCAGTGCTGCTTTCATCACTAACAGCAGTTACGTAACGGCTGCCTGTGGACAGACACATTTGTTTTTCTTATTTTAAGTGCCTCTCATACTCACCAGGCATAGTCCTTACTTGGGCTATCATAAGACTTTTCCCCTCACACACACACTCTCTCCTTTCCCCATCCCTGCTTTTTTTTCTTCCTGCTTTTGTTTTGTTTTATTTTGATTTGGGGTTTTTTTTTTTGGTTTGTGTTTTGGGGGTTTTTTTGATTATTGTTGTTGTTGTTTTGGTTTGTTTTGGTTTTGGTTTTGGTTTGGTTTTTGTTAGTTTGTTTGGTTTAGTTTTTTTTTTTCATTTGGGGTTTTTGTGGGTTGTTTTTTTTTAAAGTGTATTGCAACCCAAGAGCTTGCTCAGGGATTTTCCATGCCTCGATACAAGAAATATCTCTGGAACCATAAACACCTATATTATAATAGCAAGATTCCTGAAGAAATTGTTCTTGGAAACTGGCCAGTCATTTACCAACAAAGCAATGTTTCATCATCACTCCCTTGTTTTCTGACAGAGAGCTATTCACATACTTGTCTTGATGAATTTTCACCGGGTCTGGGGCCAGACTTGGAGGGAATCTGGCCGAGTTCTCTCCCTGCTCACCTGGCACCTGTGTGGGAACACAGCCTCACAAGCTCTGTCTCGCCCCCATGGGTCTGCCATATGGCATGGGGACAGCAGCACTTCTGCAGCTTCCCTGCTCCCTCCCACGCATCCCTGAGTTTCTAGCTGTTCAGCAGAAAGCATGGAAACTGTGACAGTCCCCACCTGAACTGCACTCCCAAAAGCTACTTGCCTTGAAATCTTAAGTACCGCAAGCCTCACTAGAGCTTGATTTCCCTCAGGAAACTCTGGGAGATTCTGACAGCCGAACATTCAGGGCAGCCCAGGTCTCCCTGCATTTCCAGTTTTCCTGGAGAGCAGTCATAAGTCTGACAACAACTGCCACCCTGCAGCCTCTCCAGAAATTAGAGACCAGCTCCAGGACCAGATGAGTCCTACTAAATGAACCCACTCCTACTAAACGAAACCACTCCACTCCCAACTTGCAGGAATTTTTCTCTCACAGAAAACTTAACCCCAAAATGTAGTTCTCACACTGGCTTGGAATGTCATTTCCCTGAACCACTGACATTCCCACCATCTAGGAGTTCCATGTTTCAGCCTCCTCTCTGTGCAACAGGCATCTGAAGAAAACACCATCCTCTATTCATTAACTGTGTACACAGCTCTGCAATCCACATCAGTTCTGCTGATTGCTTTTGAGAAGGCAATTAGTAAGAGCAGCTCTTTGTAATCACAGGTATTGTTCCATATTGGTTTTCCTATTCTCTGTTTAAAAAAGGCCATTCTCCTTATTGTAACATTTGTTTCCTGGGACCTGCATACAATTTTTATCTCCCAAAGGTGCAGATTATATCACGTGCTTATCCAAACCCCACTACACGCTAGAATACTAGAGTAGTATTCAATGTAATCACTAGAAATAGTATTAGAAATGCATGTTCTCATAATAAATACAAAGGTTTCCTTCCATGCAGATGGCATTTCGTATTCTAAATTGATGCTGATGTTCATAAATCATGCATGATAAACACCTCTTGAAATTAAAATCATTGATTCACGGGTCAGTTATAGGTTAGCCAAGGGCAAGATAATATTCCCTCGGTCTCCTGATTCAATCCCTTTGTCAAGTCCATTCTTTTGCTTCCCTCAAATCCTGCTAAAACTATTCCTTCAACTCTTCCAGTAGTTATCAGAAAATGAAAGTACACCCCTAAAAGAAACAATCAACACATCCGAGTGTTGGGGGTTTGGGAGTTCTTTTGGTTTCCTTTTTGTCGTAAAGAATTTTCCCATACTTGTTACTAGGTGATAAACTGCTGTACTTGGGGGTACTTGGCAGAGGCAGAGGATCTGGCCATAGGGGGAGGGGTCCAGCCAGCTGCCGAATGAAGGGGGTTGGGTGGAGCCCCTGGGGCTCTTGTTTTTCTCCCTGCATTCGGGAGTGAGAGAAGCTGCCCTCGTGGTGGAGAAAAGTCGTCCCCACTGCGTCTCTTGCTTCTCCTTCTACCTCTGCTGCCTCCCGAGGATCCTGCTGAGCGCCGGGATCGGCTGCCCAGGGGGGTTGTGAAGCGAGCTTTTCGTCGGCCATTACCGCGTGAGGCCTGAGCGGCTCCAGAGCGGCCCTGCAGGCGCGGGGAGGTTTTCGCGCCCTCCCTGCTCACCGGGAGCCGCCAGCCCCAGCCGGCTGCGAGTGAACTGCACTAGAGGGGAAAGGGCTTGCGGCCGGGAGAGGCTGGCCCTGGGGTCCTGGTTCTGTTTGTTTTTACTGCCCTAGTTATTATTGTTCGTTTGCCTTGTTTTACATATTTATATAAGTAAAGAACGGTTATTCCTATTCCTCATATCTTTGCCTGAAAGCCCCTTAATTTCAGAATTCTAAGCATTCGGAGGGGAGGGGGTTGCATTTTCCATTCCAAGGGGGGCTCCTGCCTTCCTTAGCAGACCCCTGTCTTTCAAACCAAGACAATGAGTCACAATTCTGTAGATTGTTTCACATGTATTGCCTGTTCTGTTCTTCTTGCTCATGTATCTACAAATGTCCCTTGGTAGGCTACCCTGAATTTAGATTGCTCTGATTAACAGGGACTGTTACTCATTTCTCAGTAGTTCTTAATCCATATTTAGACAAATCAAAACTATCCTGGTTTTAGCTGCCTCACACTCAACAGAACAGTTTTTTTAAAATCCTCTGTACAATTCAGAGGCATTTAGATCTTTAAACTCCAGTGAGACTAATGACGGAGCTAGAGCAGTCTGCAGGAACCAAATTAAAGCAGAAGTAACAAGCCACACTAGAAATAAGCGATCTTGCTTTTTAGCGTGAGACGGGGATAAAACTTTCCCCCACACATCTGATAGACAGAGAAGCCTGCCCACATGCACCCCTGCAGCAGTGGGGCCATCTCCTCTTCTCCAAAACACCAGAAAGCGTTGGTGTAGGAGTTCGGGATCCTAGGCAGATGTAGTGTTTGAAAGCGTTGTGGTTTTTACCAGGAACCTAGCAAAAACAGGGTGGGAGTTAGTGAGCTTCAAGTTCTGTGGGGCTAGCAGATGTGTTCTGTCAAAATCTATGATTGCTGCCTGCTGTCAAGACTGAATACTTGATCTTTGCCATGTCAGGGAAGTCAGGCAAGACATCATACCCTGGCAGCTATGTTTCTCAGAGCCAGTTCTGTGCTACTGATGTAGTATGCATGAGCTGAGACATGGGTGTGTAATTGCTTTGGCCCTGTCAATGCTGAACGACAGCAGAGGGATGGGGCAAGCTGCTGGTGACACTTAAGAAGAGTAACTTGACACAGTGGCCCTCAATCAGAAAGTGGTACTTTCAGAAGATGTAATTCAAGTCCTCTGACCCAGCTGGCTGGTGGGAATGTTTCCAAGGTCAAGTTAAGGCCTTTAAGGTAAATAAAGTATGTGTGTGAGGCCAGAGACCATGTGTTAATGTGTTTACTCCATGTTTGAAGCTTCTTATTTGAAAGTTGCCTCCATTTTGTTGTAATATAATCAAACTGAGATTTGGCCAGAGTTGAGATTTGATCACTATGCTTTCACAGCTCTTTGCACAGTAAATCCAGATACCATTATTTAACAGGTATTAGCATTGGTGGATAGCAGGCTTCCTAAGAAGCTACCCTGGTGTTAAACAGGAATAAATAGCATAGAGAACAACAGATTAATATTAGCAAACTAAGAAGGTCAAGATGTTGAAATGAGGAGGGAAACTTGCTGTGGTTGCTGTTTTTATTCATGCACACTGTACGCTGGTTCTTATCTTTAAATTCCATATTTCTTTCATCAATCAAAAATAACAATTGTTATTTCTTTATCTACCCATACACAGACCTATAGAGAGGCTGTGCTGGTAGAACCAGCAAACTCACTATGCTCTTCTTTACAAGAAATCCATGTGATTTTTTTCCTAGCATAATGAATGCCAGAAAAAGAGAAGGTGCACTTTCTAGGTTGGGGCTAATTAGAAACACTTTCTGAGATGCAGTGTATCAATTGCACATACAAGCATTGGAGGGTGAAAGTAGTTCTTTGTGAAAGCTAATTAAATGTGTGGTCATTCCGCTAAAGCTTCCTTATAGAGAAAAAAAATTAATATAATTTACAATGTTGCCTACTAAAAGCTGTGGTTAATGAGTCCATTTCACAGAAAGCACCGAACTGCCATTGAATGGCAGCTGTCACTACTAACCTATTCCTGACTTAAAACAGGTCTTGGAGGCAGTGAACTCTGTATGACAACTAGCTGTGCCCTGATATACTGAGCATCCCTGGGATGTACAGCTGCTGCTCATATCCCTCCAAAGAAAGCCAGAGCCTCTGCCACACAGCACCAAGGCTGTCATGTGCATCAAGACAGAGAACAAGGAGGAGCTACCTGGCTCACCTGCTTCAAATTCTATATGCATAGTAAAGCAGGTCCAAAACAGCACCTGTGCATGGGAAATTGGTAAAGTAGTACCCCAGAGCTGAGTTACTTCATCATCAGTTGAGTTACCTGCCATTAATCCTCAGCTAATGCCTGACCTGAACACCCTGTACCCCTCACAGCATTGGAACAAGTGCAGTTGC
Organism: Actenoides lindsayi; assembly: GCA_025331215.1. Taxonomy (NCBI): domain Eukaryota; kingdom Metazoa; phylum Chordata; class Aves; order Coraciiformes; family Alcedinidae; genus Actenoides; species Actenoides lindsayi. The sequence goes on along the minus strand of WTSP01016794.1, from coordinate 17,045 downwards.
CACAGCATCCAGGGTCTAAACTATGCCTAAATGCATATCCATGCTAAAATCAGGTGTGCAGGTTCCCATTTCTCAGTGAGAATACAGCCCTGAGAAAGAATGAGGCAACTCAGCACTGGGGGAAAAAGAAAATAAGTGCCAAGATATTTTTGAAACTTGGCACAGAGAAATTGAATTTTCTGAACTGAGGATATTAAACCTCTTGCATTTCAAGTAGGAATAAAGAATGATGAAATTTGGATTCTTATCTTTCACTTTCTCTGAACAGTTCTAGCCATATAAATGGAGAACACAACTACCAATAAGAGGCAGGAGTCTGAATATCTTATACAAAAGGCAGCAAATGAATTAGCCATTCCTTCAGTTAATCAGAAGTGAAATGAATGAGATGTCTTATCACAAGACTTACCCTGGTTGAAATCTCACATCTGCTTCCTGGCATCTTAAAGCCACGTTCTGTGCATAGTCATTAGCTGAGAATATAGCAGCCTTCCCCTGATGCTCTGAGAGGCCTGGCAAGACATTTTCCAGTTCCTGCACAAAGCAAAAAACCCCATGTTGAATGCCTTACCAGTACCAGTTAGGCTTAGCTGAACATTTTGCTTTAAAAAAATAAGAGCTCTAGGAGACTGGATGCTGATCATGGTTCCTTGTTATTTTTTTTGGTAACAATTTAGAAACAACTGGAAAACACAGACTAGAAAAGGTTGTAAACAAAGTAGTGTCTTCTTTCACTGTAATACCTTACTGGAAACCAAAGCAGACTGTAATACTTTTCTCTGTTTATAGATAAGGAATGTCAGCCTGTGAGCTAAGAGGTGCTATACACAGAGTTCAATATTTTTTTTGCTTATGTATACATTCACATTTCATTTGAAATTAATTACTCACAACTCAGTAATATTTAATATATGGGCATCATCAGAAAAACTGTGGCTGACTAAAGCAAATGCATGCATATCACTTCAATAAGATTTGTAAGGTTTATCCAGTTTCCTTTTTCCTTTTGCTCTTTCCCTTCCCTAGCACGTGCATAGCTTTATGAATAGAGCATTATTGCAGGAGGAGTGAAAGGCAGGGAGGAAAAAAAAGTCACATCACCCAACCTGCCACACAGAAAATAAAAAAAGCCAATTTAGTCCAACAAATTGAGGAAAGGAGTATGAATTAGAAAGGTATGCATTTTACTTCAAGCTTTCGCGAACCAGTTGTAAGGCTGTGACAAGATGTGTTCAGCAAATTTCCTTACCTATAAAATCGGTTATAATACTTGCCTTGCATTATAAATGGATACATTAACAAAGTTCTAATCAAACTGGGACCTTTTCCTACTTCTTTATTAGCTTTTATCGTCCAATATTTTAGTCTAATAGCTTACAAAATTAAAACACAATGAGCTTTACAAAACAATAGAGTTTACTTCACCTGTTAAAGCAATGTCTTTGATTTTACTCCAGTTTCAAAGTTTCGTTGGAAACATGGAATTCGGAAGTTTGGATAGGACTGTTCTGATGGGAACTCAGAGGGCTGGAGTCGTTCTACATGTACAAGAACAGTGGCTGCTTTTACTTCCTTTTCAGTCTATTCCATTTTTACAGATTATGGATGAAATTTATTTAGAGAGACATTGTATTTAAACAAAACCAAATTACACTTCTATAAAATTGTCAACCGTATAAAAGTTTTACATTTAAGAAAGTTGCCCAAATGGTATCCTTTCAGGAGAAGTATTCAGTGTCCACTTCTTAAAATGAATGATGAACGACTAAGGGATCTCGTAAAAAAAAAAAGCCAAAACTGGTGAAAATAGTCTGATCACTGGCATTACTTCCTCTCCATGATGACATTTCAACTATAGGATATTTGTTGCGTAAGTGAATGTTAATTTCTCCTACTTAGTCTATGAAAGAAGTATAAAGAAAGTGAAGAAATCTACCTCTAGAAAGAGGCAGCTGGCACCAGTGGGATGGAATCTACCCAGGAGGAAGCAGCTGTGTGCCAGACCCTGCACTAACAACAAATTAGTTTGCTTTAGTATCAGCCACTGTAGTAGAACTGTCCCAGCAGAGGATGCTTGAGCTTTTCAACCATACTGACTACACACAAGGGATGAATTCACAAAACAGATTGTCCAAATCAGAGCCTGTCTTTTTTTTTAAGACTGGATGCTACAAAACTCTAGTGATGTCAGGACAAAAGAGTGAAAACTTCACTCAACTGACTAGCACTACTCTTGCTTTTGTTACCCTTTGTCTCCTTCAGAGCCTCCTAGAACAGATGTTTCCCCTCTTCCCATGTCTGTCTAATAGCTTTAGCATTGAACAAATGATATTTTATCCAAAAGTGGTAATAACAATTCAAGTTACAAATGGACAGTAGTTCTTTTGCAACTGTTTTAGTTTTTTCATTACTCTCTTAACACTATTTTCTCTTAGTTATATAAAAATGATCGTATATTCTTTGGGACTAAACAGGTCAACACAGCAGGTTTTATTAAAGTTCGAGGTAGAAGTAGATTGAACCAGTTCAGCTTATTTTATTTGCCTAGAAATCTTCAGGTCTCCAGGTAGAACAGACATTTTTCTCATTCATGCTTAGAATCTCTTGTAAGGACTGTGTTGCATATCGCTAGGTATTGGACAGGACAGAAAATAGAAAGAGGAACACTGTGTTAGCATTAGCTCTGTTGGTTTTGATTCCTGTGCATTTAAAACCACAATGTTAATGTCAAATTACTTCAAGTTCTTTGAAATCCATGTAATTTGCCTGCCTAATTTATGCTGAAAATACAAAATTTCAGACAGCAGTTTTCAGCATTCCCATCTCTAGAAACTGATTGTCAAGACACCTTTTCTTTTTTATAGTAATTTACCTTGAAAATATGATTTGAAAACTGAACTTTTACTTTCTCTATCTATTAGCTAGCATGTTTAGTGTAATTTTATATCTCAGTATCAATAATTTGAGGAGAATTCATTTAATAATCTGTATTCATGGCTGTGTATCAAAGGTGAGTGACAGGAGAAAGGATTAGGCAAGGAAAGCAGACTTTCCATTCCTCACCATCTGTTCTCACACTGACTCCCCAGAGTATGTTCTGACCGTATGTTTCCTCACCTCTTAAAGTCAAAGAAATCTTAATTAATTTGATTTTCTGTAGGTTAACATTGCAGAATTGCTAAAGAAGCTCATGCTGATACCAAGTAGCTGGAGTACATTCCAGCAGCCTGCATCTCTTCCCATACTTTGGTAAAGTTGCAGCTATCCCCATACACAGCACCTGCCCCTAAAAAAAATAACTGCATGCTACATCCAAGATACAGCATTACTCTAATGACATTTTGTCAGCTGATAAGTGAAGTCACTTGGTAGTACACTTTTACTGGACATGGTCCTGTTATTCATCACTGTAAATTTAATAACCTTTTCTTCATGAAGACCTAGAGTACATCACCACAATACTACACTTGTGTCAAAAAAAGTCAGAGGCACAGGTATCACACTTCAGCAGACTGAGAGCCTGGTGAAGCTCAAAATCCCCAAGCTGGCCATCTTTCCTCTACTTGAACACAGCAGTCTGTTCCCTCCCAGTGACCTTTCTGCAGTGGAAATCCCCTGAATTCTCACAAGTAGAAAGGCATGCAGAATTGGTTCCCATCCAAACACACTAATCCTTCCAACACGTGCAGAAAAATTACTTAACTCCAATAGCCTATTCTGATTTTAAAGGGAAAATTTTCTGAAAAAAAAACAACTCATGGGCTTAAAACTCATAGGAGCAGGTAGCAAACATTTCCTTGGCTTCTCAGAGCAACACCTTTAAAAAACACTGTCACTGCAATATTGTTGCTGTTTCTTTCTGATGCCACAGAGAAGTCAGGTTGGGGAAGTGAGGAGTGTTGAGAAAGCACCCTATCAATAAACACAGGAAAATGAGGATGAGCAGTTTAATCACCATGTGAGGTGCATCATGCTTTTCTTTCATACATGAATGTACTCAGATACTGCTGTTTGTCAGCTCAACATCAGCTGCTTGTAAGTACATCACTTATCTCATTGAGTGGCTCTGTGGCAAAGTGTTTCACAACAGGAAGGTAAAGCGTAAGCCTGGCCATCTTTGCCAGATAATAACAACCTGCCATGTTCATATGAACAACAGCTACTAGAAACAACACACCAGCACTTTGCTTTCAGGTTCAAATCAGAGACAAGCAATTGCTGCCAGTTCACAACCAGGGCTGCTGACAGCAGCCTACACCTCACCTTTTCCAGTATACCAGAGATGGGAGCAATGGGTAGTGTGGGGGCCTAGGACCCCTTTTGTCTTTCCTAATTCAAGCCCTTGAGTCATGTGAAAATTATCTGCCTGCCACTGTTTTTCCTTCCAGAGGCTGCATATCTAAGTTGCACTGGTATTCTACAGAAGTCTAATTATATGTTCAAAAAGTTTCCCATGAAAAAATACCAACATTTTCACTTAACCACTTCAGGACATGTAAAATACCATAGAGCAGCAAGTCTGTGCTTTGTTAAGTTTCATGGGGTGAGATACAGGCACGACAAACACAGGAAGCATGCTGACAGCAGACTCGAAAGTAGCTGAAAGAGAAATAGATGAGAAAGAGGAAGAGAAAATAAGACAGATCTTGCCCTGTTTATGACTTGTTCATGACTTCTCTTCCTGATACACCTCTCCAGATCCCTGAAAATCAGGGTGGATTATTGCAGGGTCTCAGTCACATCATGGATTACCAGGAGTCTTTCTTTGCATTTCAAAAGGTGTGTTTGCACAGACACTGTGCCATAAACTTACCCTTGGTAAGCTTAGTTCTTTACCTGACTTTCCTCATGGCTTTTTCCATTTTCTAGCTTTGCAATGGGCTTAGGTTTTCTTAGCTTTAAGTTGCCCATTTCAAGCTTTAGAGCGTAGTCAAATTAGAGCCTGATGCTTGTTCTGCTCAGTATTTTGCAATGGCAGCTGCCTTTCCTCTAAGACAGCAGTGTTGTCCGGGTAATTTTCTTTGTTAGCATCATCTCTGTAAGAGAATAAAATTGAAATGCATCAGGCAGGACTTCAGCCACCTGTCAGAACATTATGAAGGAAAAAGTGCAACAACTTCTTAGCTATTCATGGCATTTTAATTTTACCAAGTTGAGTAGTCTACACATCAAACACTGCATGGGTTAGTAACATTAATCTGAGACACTACTGCTGATTGTCATATCACAAGCTAAACTACTGCTAGTATTATTACACATTCAACTGTAGAGACATTTAAATAAGACTAGTTTTAGAGACACTCTTTATCTTCAGCCCTATAGCTTGTATTCCCCAAATAAGATCTGAAACTGTCCTTTTCAGGCAGAAGACCTTTCCCCATCTGATGATTCATACTACATTATAATCTCACAAAAATATCATGACAGAATAATTCCTCCCCATTGTTATACTTCCCTTCTGACAGTCTCCAGTTTTGAGGGCTTTTGGACAAAGCAAGGAAGGTAGGCATACAAAGTAAGGCTTGAACAGCCAGAGATGTGTTGGGGTGTAAGGGACAAGCATAATGTGTTGCCAGTTTGGAGAAAAGATCCTAGGTCATCTGATGGTCAAAACAGCCACTTTTGCTCATGGATGCTCAGGTAACCACTGAATCTGAGACAGATACTTTCAATCTCCACCTAGCCTACAGAGTGAAACCTGTCCTAAGAAGACCTTGTACCTTAGACTGGTCTAATGCCTCCCACTGGGAGCGTCTCCCTGGCACCATTAAGAAAGCTACCTCAATACAGAATGTGAGGCTGCCTGCTTAGTTGGCAGGATGAGAAGATCAGCATTACTGCTCCAAAGTCCCTAGCTGTTGCTTATCTTGAAGATGGAATTTCAGATGTTAGCTTCAGCTGGTAAAAGCCTCATGATTAGCTGAGAGATGCCTTCTCTCCTTGTGTGAACCTTTCACAGAAACTTTCACAATTCAGGGAGTCAAGGACTATTGAATTAAGCTCCCCTGAGATTTTTTTTTTTAGAAGGCATATCTTGCTAATTCAACATTTTCTCCAAGGGATTCCGAGCTGCCAAACTCCCTTTCCATCTGTGGCCCATCAGCAGCCAGATGGATGCTTGCAGGGTGCCTGTGGAGTTAAACACAATTGCTGCCCATGCCTTCTGCAAGTGTGCTCCAAGGCAGCTGTTACAGTTACAGGGAAGGGTGCTTTATATCCTACAGGCATTGCAACACTGTGCAGAAGTGTTGCTGATTTTCAGGTATCCACTGATTTTATAATCTTTCTGAAAGGTTCAGTTGCATCATCTAGCACTCAACATATACTAACAAAGCCACAACAGACACATGGCTCAAACTTAAGTTACAATTTGAAGGACTTTTTTTTCCACAGAGACACTCACCAATGATCATATCCTTGCACCGTTGCAAAACTTTGCAGTAGTAGTAGTAAACTACTTTGTACCAGCTTCTGCACTGTAAAATTGAGTGTATCAGAATCAGAGCTGTATCTGAATGAAAGTAATACGATGTGAAGTTAAGAACACAGACTGTATTTACTCATATAATAACAACAGTAATTGATGCTGTTTACTTAAAAGTATACAAGACAAATATGTATAGTTCACAGAAATATTAATAGCCTTAGCAGGTAATACTCCAGAAATTCTGTATTCTCTTAAGGATCTCTTTCTAGGGGTTTAACAGAAGCGCTCTGCTGACTTTATTTGTTGCCAATGTATTTCAGACAAAATATGCAGCAGAATACCTGGGGTTGGAACTGTCTGCTTGATCTTCACGCACAGAGTATGAATCCCCGTCACACCTTGAAAATGGATACAAAATAATTGCTGATGTTCTGCCAGCTGCAGAAATTTAGCTTTTAATAACATGACAGTGAAGTTCTAAGCATAAACCATTTCTTCTTCTCACACCTCAGCTGGGGTCATTTAATGCCATGGTTCCTCCATGATAGTCTAAATCTCAGAGGAAGAAAAGGATTTGAGATATTAGTGTACACAATTTAATACATAATTTTCAGCCAGATGGAAATAATGATGACAAAGAATCCAGTTATTATAAAAATTACAGGAAAAAATTAGAAGAAATTATGTATTTTAATTGCTTAAAGTATACTTCCCATAATAATAATAATTAAAAAAAAATTTGAAACAATTAGCTGAGAGTGTTTTTCTCCTAGACTCAGTATTAACTATAGTAGAGCAGTTACTCTTTGTGCAGCAGGAAGAAGAATCCCCAAATAAATTATAATCATTAGTCTTAAAAACTGAACTAGCAGAGTTTTTAAGATGCCTGAAGAATTATATTCAATTACATACCCTTGAGTTACAAACAAGAGAATTGTCATAAGGCTGCCCAATCAAAAGAGAAACCTGAATAAATATGCTGACCCCTCGGAGTTGGACACTATATTGTGCAGAATGGCTGAACTTTGTGGAATGATCTTAACTGCAAAGCCTGCGAGCAGTCCTCCTTCAAATAAACATACATATATGTGCATACACTCCTAACAAATACACATAAACCCTTTCTGGGGAAAAGTTGGGGTCCTCTCCTTACCCTTTGGTCGTACTCACAGGGCACAGACACTAAGCAGGCCTGGATCACTTGAAGTTTTCTGGCAGAAGAATGTTTTTGTTCTGGGGGAAGCACCCTGGACTTCCACTGACTTGTTACATTTTCGGAAGAGGTGTTCCACTTAGGGCAGAGCACATCAAGCGATAAATTCATAGCTCTGCATTGCAATTTGATGGCAAGGCTTTTAATATATTCCTCTTTCCCACCAGCCTTCTGCAGAAGAAAATATTTAAAGGGACACAAGTATTTGTGCTTCCTGAATGCATCAGCATATGGATGAAAGCATTTGCTACTCCTAACTGTAACATATATGTTCCAGTAGCTATAGATACTCTTGCAGATCCCCCCCTAATCACACAGTATTCCTGCAGCGGGTGGAGTTCTTCCCACAAGGCAAAGTGGGACGACAGATGGAAGACGAGGGTTGATGTAGAAAATGCATAAATTTACTGTACAAACTGAGTTGCCTTTGCCTCTGGATGCCAGTCATACCTTCCCCTCTGGTCTATCACTAATTAGCTTATGGGTGTCTAACACCAGCAAGGATAGGGCATGCTGAGGGTATGAAGAAGGAAGCCCAGTACAAAAGGAATCAGGAACTTGGATGGAAAACGTGAAGGAAAATTTCAGAGGGAGAAAAACGAGGAAATACACTGTGAGGAGACAGTGCTGAGGTCAAAGCTGGATGGACAGAGCTCCCAGCACAAATGCAAGAGTAGGGTAAGAAGCCACCAGGCACGCTGTGCATCAGGAGCCAACCCACAGTCAACAAAGGCCAGGGACACCATAAAGGGACAATCTCTTCTACCTATGTGTGTCACAGGAAGAGCAGGAGAGAGGAAGAAGCTCTACTACCAGTTTGACTCACCCTCTCCTCTCACAAGTCACCACACATGGCAGCCTTCTGTCCTGGATGACCATTTTGGTAAGTGGGAACACTCCAGAGAGCTGACGGATGGCTGAGGACATGTGCGTCAGCCAGTTCTATGTGTGCATAATTGTGTGCATACTCAGAAATTTGGGCAAGTGTCCTGGAGGTTGCTTTCCCTGAGCTAGCTGGGATAAGGTAATCTGAAGAACTAGAGATCCTAACTTAGCATCCGACAGCTGATAAATTCATAAAACAAGACACAACGTGTAAAAAACAGAAGTGAGCATGACAAAATGTATTGGAATAACCAGATAGCAGTAGATAGAAAAGATAACCAATAATGACTCAGAGAAGACTGTTCATTATGTAATAAAAAAGGGGGTGAGGGAATTCAAAAGCAACACATTCTGAAATTGTTAATAATTTTTTTTTCTCTTTGTAAGAATAAACGTTACTGAAGAAAGCTCACTCTCACAAGACAGTGCTTGAGGCTAAGACCACAGCAGGACCTTTATAAAGTTGAACTCATGATATAATATATCCTTCATTAAAGCAGAGTGGTTTCACCTTGGCTTCTTTAAGAAATGTAGTTATATGTTCATGCAACCTTTCTGTACATATCAACACAGACACGCATACCCTCCTTTCCTCTCACCACTAACTTGTAAATCTTGTTGTCCAACTTTAGCTGTATTTAACAGAGGGATATTCAGGAGTCTGATACATTTTGTGATAGCTTGTGGCCAGGTAGTAGAAAGAGTTCCCACAAACACCAAAAACTGCAGCAGTATCTCACTCATTCCTGAAATATCAGACAATATGCCAGAACATCTTCAAGTCACAAATCCATATGGATTGAAGCTTACATTGGCCAGGAAGTACGTCTTTTGACAAAACCAGTGATGGGAATCCTTTTCCTTCAGTACCCAGTCTAACTACTGACGGATGGATATGTCTCTTAAAAGTAAGTACATCCATTACTGATCTTATGGCATGGTCCAGAGTCAGGTCAGAGATGTGATCCCAGTCTAGATGAACTGATGCTCTTAATCTTTGTAGTACTGCCTCTTTAAGTTTCTTCCAAGGATCCCTGATTTAATGGATTTGTTTTTTCAAAATGTCTTCCATTTTCACCTTTACATACAAGACATTTCAGCACAACGTGAATTGTTGTTTTGCTGGGTTTTTTTCTGACTTGATCTTTAAGATCTTCACATGAACTTCTAATCCAGGCTGCACACATGGCTTGCTGGAAGCTTAGCAGCCCCAGGCACTTATCTTGTCTGGAGAAACTGAAAGCATTGTGTGACTGATTTTACATCATTCAGGAAGCCCTGGTTTTTCCTTTGCCACAAATAAAGGCAGAAATTGTCAGATGAGGATGTCTAAAGTTGCCTGGCAAGCTCTCTCTTTATTCTGCTAAATGAAAGTAACCTATTTTCAGATGTGGCCAGCACAAACAGCTAGTGCTGAAATCAGTAAGAACCATGTATCCTCAGCAGTTCTCAAAAACAGGCCTGAGGGGGAGGCTTTAAACAGGATTTAGGAGAATCAGCTCTGGAACCCAAGTTTGTTCATTTGGACAATGCTTTTCAGATCTCTTTGTTCACTTCGCTCTATTTTCTAAAAGCATGGTTCTACTGCTATGTTTGGAAAGGTAAGATTAAAGATTACAGCCCAGAACCAACAACAGTTTAAATGAGGGAGATTCAGCCTACAGGCAATACCTTGCTGGTCCCTAGCTCTGCCATGCTTGTATCTCTCAGCACAGCACCGCACAGCACCGCACCACATCGCACAGCACCGCACAGAACTGCTTGTACTCTTCCCACTTCTCCCAGGGCCCATGCTGGCACTATGCAGTCAGCTTTTATACCATTGTGGCCCTTGTCTTAGTGGTCAAATGAAGCCCCACAGAGAAAGGCCATCACCTCCAGGTCCAGAAACTTTCAGGTTGAGGCAGGAACAGGGGACGCTCCAGGGGAACCCCTACAGGAAGCAATGGATGTACTTAGGGACAGAGAAAGGGAAGGAGAAAAAAATTATGAAAAATATACTATCTGTAATCTGGTTGTTCTTCTGTGAAGGGGGAGCATCCCAGAATTTTACAGGCCATAATTCATCACTTAATTAATAGGGACACAGGAAAATAATAAAAAATTAGTTCATGATTTATTAGCTTCTGTTATATCTTTCCATATCTGCCACAGTCATACAAAATGTATGTCTAAGTTAAAATATTAAATAAAGCAAGACAATATAAGTAAATAAAGCAATGTAAGAAAGTATTTGGACCCCTATGAAATGTTAGTTCGCCTGTACTGATTGTGACAACACTTAGGGGTGGCTTAGAAGATTACATCTTGGCCTTCTTTCAGAGTGTATCCTGTCCTCCAACACTTAGGCAAACAGCTCACTATCCAGGTAGGGTTTGTAAAACTATGAGCATTTTAGCAGTGTAAAATACACCTAATAAACAAATAAATCTATAAATCATTCCTGAAATACTGCTTGGCACATGACTATGGGAGAATCTTCCCTAAAAGCTTTTAAAACAATCAAAAGCATGCAAAATTATAATTCAGAAAACACCAGCATTGACGTGGTTTAGACTGAAATAAAACAAAGACCATTTAATTTATAATAGTTCCTAAGGCTTTTTCCTCCCTAACTTTCTAATGTTCTCTCTGGTCCTTTTCTGTTTTCTCTGTAAAACAAAAGAAAAAAAAAAAAAAAGAAAAAAAAAAAGTATATATCCATATGATCATGACACATATGAACGACCTTCTAATCAGTTTGTGGAATTGTTTACAAAGAAATTATGCATTTGGTCCTTGGCCTGTCTAAATTTGGTATAGTTGGTGGAATTTTTTCAAAATATTTATAAAACTATCTTTTTTTAATAATGCTTGCTGGAAGTACTGACCTTGTGTTCTTAGAAAACTGACATCCTTGTGTTTGTCAAGCTGTCAATACCAGAAATGAGCAATATTTTCACAGATTTATCCTACACTGAAAATCATGTATTTAAATATGTGTGATGTGCATCAAACATACATTCTGTTAGAAAGGTATTTCACTGCTAAGTGTTTAAAAAGCATGTAAAGGCAATTGTCTCATGTAATCCTTCCCATATAGTAAGCAATATATTTAGATTACAGAAAACTGATTCAAAATATATGACAGATAACTTGGGACTTCTCACATGCTACTTACAATTGTAAGTAATAATTGTTCTCTACAGGAACTAGACTCATACTTTCTTTTTAAAAATAAGGACATCTTTAAAGTGTTCACTTACTCTGCCAAAGCTGTTGTGTTGAAGGAGTTATCCTGAATGCTGAAAAAGAAACAAGAAAGCATCAGGTAAGTCAGCAAGGCAGGCAGGCTCCCTGGATCCTTCTCAGTTGTAGGAACACATGCCCAGGCATGGCATTGCAAGGCAAGCCTCTGCCTGTTAGCTGTACACGCTCGACTGTACCTTCAGCTGCTCTGCACATGCTCACAGTCAAGGAACCGCAGGGATTAGCCTTACAACGCTCACAAAGCCCACCCAGCAGAGCTCTGAATTAATACAGCTATCTCAAATTAATGCAGGTTGTGAGGCTCAGAAAGGGAGGGTATTTTTTTATAACTGTAACAATGGTGGCTAATAAAGGCTTGGGTTTACAGGCAAGTATTTGGCACTCTGTCCTTTAAACATTTGCTCTATTTAAGTGGCTCATCAAACACTGTTTTTATTACTTAATCAGGGTTTCTCAGCTAAAATCTTTGGGGGTTTTTCTTCTTGTTTGGTGGTCACTCAGCTCATAGCCAAACCCCAAGGGAATCTGAAGAAATAATCTCTCAGAAAGGACAGGTCAAGCAGCAAAAGGTCATTAAGCTAACAGCAAGCAATAGGTTGAACCAGTCCTCTGAAAGGAATAGGTTGCAGTGTTCTTGTGACAAAATGTTTTAGACTCGATGCAATACATTCAGTTAGGATCAGCTCCAGACACTTAAAACTGCTAGGTTTGAGGCAGCAATGGAATTCCCCCTCAAACGACACCTCTCAAATCCAGTCAGTACACTCCTGGATCATCCTGAAATCTTATAGCAGCAATTAAAAAAAAAAAAAAAAATTAAAATCTCACTGCTACATACCAGAACTGGCATTTTGATTTGTTTGGGTGGGGAAGGAGAAGGCAATGCAGACAACAACGTCTTAGGAGCAGCCTTGTTTGTGACAATGGCACCACCTCACAGACGACAGCACCAAGCAGAGCAGTGACACGGAATAGTGTGTGGCTTCCTCCTCCCAGCAGCAGCAGCTTGTGCCGCTGCATGATGTTGACACACATTTTCTCTAGGCAGCAGCAGCAGCCAAGAGCCACAGCCATGACAATTTCCCTTCTTTCACCAGCAGCGCTAACAGGGCGTCCTAGCTTCACCCCTTTCCAGCCCTCCTACCTGCTTGCACACAGTATTTTGCACACAGCATTCCTTTCCCCTGTTTGTATATATATGTATATGTTATTTTATATTATGGCACAAACAACCTGGAGGTTAAAACATCACAGCCAGTCTGAAGGGGCTTCTGCCCTACAGAGTATCAGGTTTTGTGAAGGAAGGGTGAACAGAAATGCTAAATTTAAAGGTTAGCGTATAAATTTTGCCTTAGACCTAAAATTTTATTTTTTTTTCTCCTCCTGTTTCCCATTTCTTAGGTCTTGATTGTTTTTCTGTTGGTAGGAGTGCACCTGAACAAAAGGTACTCTTCTAGCTGTTGTGGCAATCAAAAATTGAGTTCACACGCTCAACAAGTAGAGCACCATGATAAATATAGCCTAGACTACTTAAGTGTTTGGCTATCAATATTTAATGGTTAGGCTAGGTTTACAGCCAGCATTTCAAGTGTGTAATGGAGGAATCACAATTATTTATTTTTTTTTTTTCACAAAACCACATTGAAAAGCATCACAGCTTAGTTAGAGCAGAGCTTAAAGAGAGACCAAGTATTCATCCCCACTGACCTACGTGCACCCACACAAGATGGGGAACAAACACAGAATGCTTTTGTAAACATGCCTTCTCTGCTTCTACGTGCAAAAGGTAAGGTCAAATTCTCTGCTAATTCATGCCCTGTGCAGACATACTGCAGAGCTTGGTTGTTATTACTAGGAACAGAATATATCTGAAGAGCAGTTTATAAAACAGGGATGCTTTGGACTGAGACCATGTTTAAAATGTCATTGCTTTTCCATTCATCTGAACTCCAGAGCTACACAGCTCTTGCTAAATCTCTTCTAGGCAAGCACTTCATGTTTACTTCAGGCCACTTACAAGCTTCCATTTGTTTTAGTGGTGATGCTTGACCAGTGTTATTAGATAGTCGGTTCTTGTAAAGTTGTCAAATCATTCAACAAAAAACAAATTTCACAGATACTGGAATAGCATTAATAAATACATTACTAAATGCAGGATCCAACTAAACCCAGGATCCTATTTCAGAGCTAATCTCCCAGTCTTGGCCTGATGTCCCAGAGAGCTGAAGCCATCTGCTCCTGCAGAAACTCGAGAGAAACTACAGTAGATTCACAATAATTTCACTTCTTTTTGTTACAGAAGAAAGCAATTTCTCTTTAGGGGCAAAAGCTTATTGCACCAATAATGTTGTCTTGGTCCTGTCAACTGACCCCACTTCCTTTCATCTGCTTCCTATCCATATGGTCTGGGAGAGGCTAGAGCAGACAAAGAGCCCCTGGCCTTACCCTGCCTTACAAGGGAGAGCCAAAGATGCTTGAACCTGCACCTCTGTTTCCCTTTAAGTCCCAGGAGCAAGGAAAAATTAATAGTACTGTTACCTCCTTGCTTTCAGTAATGATGATAGATAGGGTCAATTAAGCCTTTAATGCTATAAAACATCACTCTTCAACATACTGAAATTCTCATTGCCAGATATATTTCATCACCACATCGAGATGCTGTGTCAGGTCCCTCATCATCCTGAAGTCCCAATGAAAATAATGCTACACCTGTGTGTAAAGTAAGCTTTAGACTTCTCCACTGAGTAGCAGCTGTATTTTGAGGACTGTATTTTTATGTCATTAAAATACATCTTTCTGAAATTCTGAAAATAAAGGCTTTTAAATCCTTTTTTCTTCATTTATGGCAAACAGTTTAGGTAATTAATATTTTTGCAATACCATATCCATGGAAAGACTCTTCTTCTGTTAAAAAAGCTTTCCACTTTATATCCATTTTTGTTTTTACTCTCTTTTGCAAAATGTTGATCAAGTGAACACAAATGACACATCAGCTCTCAGCTGACAACAAAAATATTGGAGAACTCCAAAGGAAACATCTACATATATTTTGGAGATACTAGGATTCAGAAAGAAGTTGCTGTTCACTTCTGACAACTTGACTAATATATTGCCTAGTTATGGCTGACAAATAGATTGGCATAGAAATTCCATTCTTTATTTGGTTGATATCATCGAGAGAATTACTGCTAGGTCAGGAGAAAGATTTCAGCTGGAATCATTTATCTTCCAGCTCAGTTTTGCACATAATAGAGACACACATTCAATATATATGATACAATCATAGCCTCAGAACAGAATTACTTGGCACCGTAAACATGTATCAGGCAATGGATGTTTTACAGAGATAGAGTATGGTCTTGTTGCAAAAGACTGCAAAAGAAGAGAGAGAAAGCGAGACAAAAATGGCCAGAAGTAGTTCCAGCTTCAGAACAACAGGAGAATGGAACAACCAAGATCAAAAGGGCAGGGGAAAAAAAAAAAAAAAAAGAAAAGGAGAAATTGTGAAGCTTGCCAAACTACAGTTGTCTAAGCAATCAAAACCACATCCACTCACCCCTGCAGACTCCGTGGCAGCTTGGTTTCACCTGCAGAACAGAATCTTTGCCTCAGTTTCCAGAATTTGCTCATCTCAGCAAATGACTGTGTTTTCTTACAGGCATTTCTGACTCAGGTAAATGATGAGGCCTTTCAGTCTTAACTACAGAAGAATGAAGAATTTTTATTGGGAAATAAACTGTATTTTTACATAACTGTTTAGAGGGAGAATTACATATTTACAAAGAACTCTCTAAGGTTCTGGGCAAGTTAGTATTTCTGCATTTAATACCTACTATCCAATGACAAATACAGCGCAGTCCTACAGGGTGTGATTAGCATTTATTGCAAGACGATCTTCTTTATTAGTCCAAAGTACTTGTGCTGAAGTTGATGTATCAGAGGCAATTGCATTTTGCATTATACTTAGGCCATGTAAGGGAGCTGCAGTAGACTTTGTGAAGGGACGTGAGAGATGTAGCACGACACTCTGTGCCTGATGAGAAGCTCAAGGCAAATCCCTCCACCTCTGGGATGAAGTTACTCATGTTCCACTACCCAAATAAAGAGAAAATTGGAATGATCTGCCCTCTACTGCCTCTCTGGATGAAATCAAGTCATCCCGGCCAGAACCATCTGAGCTCAGAGACTCATCAAAATATTGAGCAAATTTGCTTGCCTTGGAGGATGTGCGTTCCTGTCAAGTAGCAATACCCCAAAGTGCTCCAACAGTCCTTCATCTCCCTCTCAAACTGTACCAAGAAGGAGACTCAGTCACTTCTACCTGTCTGTGTCCACAGCATATGCTTTCAGAGACAAAATACATTCAACTCCACCTAGGAGCAGATTAAATATGCTTGCTCGGCAGGACACACTGCTACTTCTGAGGTCACACTGCTACTTCTGAGGTCACGCTTATGACAGAATACTTTTATTTAAGCAGAAAAGAAATGGAGGGACTCTGCAGTAACTCCTCTCTAACTTCAGCAAGTCCTTTCTCTTCCAAAACACAGGGCTTTCTTACGGGTAAGAGCAGTGATCATGCTACAGCAAAATGTTAGCACTGTAGATTGTTCCAGTGCTTTGTCCTTTCTTCAGAAGTGATCCTGCAGGATATTTTTGCTATTTTCCAGTCAGGAAGGCTCACCAAGGAGCTGCCATGTGAGAGAGAAGTCACATGCCTCTTTCCTGTAGTGTTAAATACTGAATGTTACACTCTGTGGCTCAAAATATTCATGTGTTCACTGACTTGTTTTCTTGACATGCAGTCTGCCTTTTTATGGGCAACATTCTCAGAGATATCGGAAGACTTCTTAAAGACAAATTAAACTAAAATACAGCCATTTCATGTAGGATCCAGTTGGTGAGCATGCAATCCAGTTTCTATGACTTTCTCAGTGACCTAACTAGCACATCATCTGAGTGAGAGGACCGGGGAGGGGGGGGAAAATCATTCATCGAGCACTGGATGAGGGAAAGGCTTTTGACACTGTTCCCCATAGATTTCTAATGGAAAAACTGGCGACTCATGACCTGGATGAGAATACAATCTGCTGGATCAAGCACTGGCTGGACGGACGGGCCCTGAGAGTAGTGGCCAATGGTACTAAATCCAGCTGGCAGCAGGGCACAAGTGGTGTTCCTCAGGGCTCAGGGTTGGGACCGTTTCTATTGAACATCTTTATTGATGATCTTGATGAGGACATAGAGTCTACCATCAGTAAATTCACAGAT
>WTSP01016790.1:118510-164802 GCA_025331215.1 Actenoides lindsayi | reverse complement strand
AAAAAACACTTAAAAAAAAGAAAAAAAACCACAAAAAAAACCCCAAACACAAAAAAACCCCAAACAACAACAAAAAAAACCCCACCACAACAAAAAAAAACCAAACCAAGAAACACTGCAAATGTATGATTAAGGAGAAGAAGAAAAAAGCAAAGTTATATATTTTCTTTCAAAGCTCTTTACTTTTACATACATTGTTGTAGCCAAAATGTAAAGCATTATAAAACTGTACATTTCTTTGCTATGGATCGCTTCTTTTTGTATACAAGATACAGAGTAATGGTTTTAAAAAGTGCAATCAGGCAGTCATCGGTCATATTGACCACGCCTTCACAGTTCATCATACCCACATGGAAATCAAGAACTTTGAATCCAACTACAAGTGTATAAAAATAAGAAAAACTTTTTCCTGTCTGTTTTTGTTGGCATGCTTGTGACACATGGGACCTTCCTTCGGACCTGACAGTAACAGCTGGTCTAGATTTAATTTTCCAGCTCTGGTTATGTTGTATTTTATTGATGTATAGATCCAACGTAAAGACCCTTCATAAATTGTTCATATTAAGTAATCAGTATGAATTTTAAACAAAAGAGGTGTTATTTTAAAACTGGGACTTATAGTACAAAATCAGGAAAATACTCAAGTTATAAACGGTCTCAAAGTTTAAGGAACAAGACAACAGCATTGTATGCAATTTAGTACTGAGTAAAATGCATGCACAATGTTATGCAAAACAATTCTAGCATGAAATAAATTTTGTATCATGGTTTCAGTGCCTGCTGTATAGTGTAAAGGGGAATCCTTTTCTGAAGCGACCAGGGGTTTCCAGAGACTTGCTTCTAAACTCTTGAATAAATACAGTGTTCTCAACAGAAATGTAGGAGAAAAGCTTGGTATTGCTTTGGTTCTACAATGCTGATTTTGGTTAGTAGATAATAAATGAAGCCTGCAAACACTTGATACAACCGATGTCTGAAGAATTCACACCATTAGTAATTTTACAAGGGAAGATTAAAAAACCCTATAATTATCTAGGTATCTTCCTTTTCCCTCCTCAACAATAATAAAAGTTTGTCTTTTTAGCTGATTAAACGAATTCAGTTTTTCTTACTTCTTTGGGCCCCGTCCTTCACTTGTTCTTCACTGACCTGCAGCATTCACCTGATACGAAACCGAAAGAAATCCAGGTCTCCAAGTTGCACTTCATTTGCTACATGAAACGTGCAGCAGTAAGAAAGTAAGAAACACAATGGGATGAAATTTCATTTTAGATGCTACAAATGACCACCATGGACCATGTGTCAACAGCTTGAGCCTTTTTGGTACTCACTTTATAAGAAAGGATATACCTTTATCCTCATGTGAGGAACTTCCAAAGAGCTGGCAACCTTCTAGGCAAGCTACAGCATCGGCAACTGCTGATGAGAATGGAAATGTAAAGAAATAGTATCCCTATGGTCTGGAGGAAGTAGAGATCAAACCCCTAAAAAACCCCAGAAGAAACCTTCATGGATCTGGTAAGTGCTAAACTAAAAACAGAAAAACAACTGCAGCTGGACCTTATCTTCACAAAACTCTACTCCAAAAGGAAAATCAAGGAAGCCCCCAAGCTGTGTTTTGGGAATATAAGAAAGTATGATAATCTAAATTTGTATGTAATTAGAAATCTCCTTCATAATCCTTGGTGAAGCATTATGTACTTGAGTTCTACTTCAGTTGACTATCCTTTCTCCCAAGAATATTTTTCTCTCACTGTTTCTATGCTGATTCTCAGTATTCTCAGCTGATAAATGGGCAATTTCTTTCCTCCAGAGATAAAATTCAGGTTAATCCAGGATCCAAAAGTTGCCTAATGAACAACTTCTCCTCTTATAATGTATTAAGAATCCAGAAATAGATTTATCTGCCCCATTTTTCACTTAACACTAACTCGAGGGCCCAGTGTGAAGGCTGCTCAAATTCCCCATTACCATAAGGAACACTAACACCCTCAGCTCTGTAAATCCCACATAGGTCCTACCCTTCCACTGCGCTTTGCATATATATGAGCCTTAGCTCACAGGTTGGGTACACGTGCCCAGAGGCAATTGTCATTCCGTGCTCCTTTTTAACATCTACCAGTCCTATTTTTCATTTAAGTATCTTCTCAGTTTATTCTGATTTGAGGTAACTGCATCTTTTGGGTGACTTCTATAAACCCTTCAGAACCAGAACAGTGCTTCCCCCATCCCCTGGCCTTCTGGAGGCACTCTAAAGTCTAAGGTCCACCTGACCCCAGAGCTCCCCTTGCACAACAGTGTCAGCTCTGACAACACAGGCAAAGAGAGGCAACTGGAAAATTTCAGGAGCTGTTCCATCGAATCTTGACACCGAATCCAAAGAGAAATTTACCACATCATCCCAGCTGCCTTACATTTTAAAAGCTTTTGCTAGGCTATTTTGGCTGAGACATGAATTCCTTCAAGATTGCCCACTCCCACCGCAGGAGGTATATATCTTGATCAAAGCACTAAAACTACACACGTAGCTAGATTCTGACCTCAGATGTGCAATGCCACCAGCTCCTTCTGACTTCACACCATCCTAAGTAAGAGCAGAAACACGTTCTGTAGTTCAGTTACACCCTGCCTGCTTCCTGCCAGAAATGAACATCTGGGTTTCCTCCTCTGCAAACTCAGCTTTCAGCAATGAACCCCAGCTATAGGACCCAATGCTGGTCCTTCATCTGAACCCACTGGCCATTAGTGGTTTATTACCTGCTAACATTGAAAGCACCACACCTTCTGGACACAGAGCTTTTTGTCTGACTGCATGACAGCAGCCGTTTTTTCAGGACCAACACGATGAGTCTCCACAACTACAATTTCACACAGCAAGGATCTGAAGTGGTTTCTGTTCTCTTCTTCCAACAAAAAAAAAAAATAATCTAGCTAATACTGCTGTGATAACAGTCAAACGCAGCAGTCATTAATCTGGATAAAGTAATTTTTCATATAAATTGCCTTCTCTCTCCTTAAAGATTCAGGGCCAAAAAGAAAATACATCACTGAAACAAATGGCTGCTAGGACAAATGAGCAGACTGAAATTCAGACGAGAGTGAGCAGGGCTAAGGCAAGAGCCTTCAGAAAGGAAACGAGCACACGTTGCTGCTAACCAAAAAAGATCCTGAAGAAGAAACAAATGCAGTTATTACTCTGCCACTCTTCACAGCCTTTTCATAGTTTCAAAACAAGGCTGCCTACCTCTCTGCTTTCTATACATAGACACACCCTGGAAGCAACTTTGTCTCTGAGCTCACAGAAGAGCTAACTTCACTTCATGTGAATGTGCTGAAATTATGCAGGTTATTTTTAAGTCACTCGCTTATTTGAGTTTGGGTGTAAAACACCTGTCTGTTCAGAAGTCCCAAAGCCTTTGTGTTCATCTCGGCCTGTAGGTGCAACACTTCTCTTAGGGGAATACAAATACTTATTTTCAATCAAGAACCATGTTTGAATTCAAATTGAACTTCAAGATAGAAAACAGATCCAGAACCGCACCTCTTGACTTTCTTTCCTTACCTGACAAAGCAAATGCTTTAAAACTAAGCACATTCATCTGCCCCATGGAAAGATATATTCCGTAGTTCAGGCTGATAAAGCCAGGTTTTCAACCTTCACCATTCACTTGAGCATTTAAAAAACTTTATGTAACTACATAGGTCCAAACATCTCCAGGTACCAAATATTTGGAGCTCCAAGGCCTCCACTGGTTTCTCTACTGTCCATGGAGCACAGGTTACAGATTCCTTAGGAGACACACTGCTTGAGCCAAAGCAGACATGCTCAGCAGGAACCATGCTTTGTGGTGGTGCTCTCAGTGCAAGTGGCTTACTGCAGAAGAGGCAGCACAAAAGGTGGGAGATGAGAAGGACACGGGATGGGTCTTGAAAACGGGTTACGCAAGTAGGAGGGAGGGGAGCATACAAGGAAACAGCAATCAGCGGTAAGGGGGAGAAAGGAACAAGGAGAAGGGGAAGCAGTAGCAGTGAGGCTTACCTAAAAAATATCAAGGACCACTAGCCTAGAAGATAGAGCCTTGGCCTGGGACTCAGGATACAGGCATTTTATTCTTGGCTCCACTGTGGACATGCTGGGTTACCTTGTTTGAGGCATTTTAATATTTTTTGTTGCCTCAGCTTCTCCTTCTGTGACATTATCCCCTTTATTATAATCTATCTAGTCAGAATTAAGGCACCAGAGGAGAGACATATCTCTCCATTATTTAAAAGATGCCATGTTTCCATGTCTGCAGAAAAGCACAATGCCTCAACAGGAATTCCTTTTCTTTTGTACGTTACAGCAGAAAATTATTATGGAAAATTATTAAGCTCCCACACAGTTAAAATAACAGAACATCTTCATTACTGATTGGCAACTCCTCTGCTGCCTTAATTTAGGTACTGCATGTCTTCATATATTCAAATCAGTAAAAACAAAACAAGAGCTAAACTCATTTGACATTTGCAGCAAAAAGCTAAAATTATGTCAGAACATTAAAAATCTCCCAACTCTTGGACCTGATTCTAAATATATATATAAAAAAAAAAATGTAAAATGCAGAGTCTTATAGCAAAGTGATCACATGCACTTAAGAGACTGTGATGAGCAGGGAGTACTGGAATTATATTGAACAGAAATTCTGCAATTTCCACTGACAAAGTCTTGATCCCAAACCCTGCAGACAGACCTCTGACAAGACTGCACTGGATCTGAACAACAAAGCAACCTGGAAATAGATGAGAAAGACGAGCACAAACTGAGAGGCTCGTCAGCACGGGAACTGGACCCAACCTGCAATGCCTCATTTGAAAATTAATCGAAATCTGGCAGGTCACAAAACAAAAGTTCCTGAGAAAGTTTTGTAAAATAAACATTACCTCTGAATTTTCCCATCCGCACAGGCAGCTTTTATTCAGCAATAATTACTTTATTGCTCTTGTTTCTAATCAACCTGAAAAATGTGCTCTGGCAGTACTCTAAATTTATGCTTCCTCACTCTCCCACAAGGTAACACATGGTTCATCCAGGTAATGATCCAAACACAGAGAACATTTTCACTGCTGACTATTTTCAGCCACATACTCTCTCCATGTTCTACAGAGGCATTGATGAGTACAATCTGACTCTGCATTAAAACCAGGTGAATGCAGAGATGACGGTCAGATGAATCTGAAATTTTACCTGACAAACAGCTAAAGAACGTGACCTACCTCAGTCCCTTTGACCTCTAAATGGCTTCACATATGCAGTCTCTCCAAATGAATTTTAAAGGCACATATGGCAAACACTTCTCTTGACAGTTATTTCTGGGACATTCATCCATCAGAAGGCCATTTCCGTACAACCAAAGCATTTTAATTCAAGGCTATTAAATCATTCTTTCTAACATGGAGCAAAACATCTAAGACCAGTATTTATCAGGAATTAAGAACAGCACGAAAGCTAAATAAAACAAAACAAAACAACCAAAACAGGCAAACAAACAAAAAAAGCCCAACAACAAAGCATGCAGACCTCTTTTTTTTTGCACATAAATCAAGATACTGATATGTCAAATATTCAAATGTCCAATTATTTTTGTGTCAACTAGAGTTTTCAGCAAATTCAGTGTAAGCTCCACCTTTCTACTGCGCACGTTTTTAAGTGCAATAAAAGTTACACAAGATGATTGTCCACCATAGACCGCATACATTCCCAGACTTCAGGAGGCAAGATTTGTGTTTCTTGCTTTAGTATTTTCTTCTTCCCTTCACTGAATTCTCAGCTGTTCTAAACTATAAGCTAGTAGTAAATACCACAAGTATGACTCAAATACTGATGAAAATTCTGGAGTCTTTTTTTAAGGAAATATCTAGCTGAAAGAAAAAGCACAAGACTTGCCATATGCCATAAAAACATCAAAATTGCTAAGAAAACACAGGGGACTTCTTAGTGAAAACATAACATCACAATTTCAGTGACAAATATCTGTCATCATCTTACTTCCTAATACAGGAGAAAAGTGAAAGTTCCAAAATTACTTCAGTCTTGTCTAAATCAGATTCAGAGTTTGCGGAATTTCATGGAAAAAATAGTAAATATTTGAATAAGTGCTGGACTAGGTCCGTCTAGTTTCTGAGACTGGAAGGTGAGGACAGATGTTGCTTTTCCAACTCAAGAGAAATGGAAATTCCAAGATGTGCTTCAAATGAGAAAGAAAACCCACTGCAGGTGGCTAATTCCTATTATGAATAAACAGTGGAGAGGGGGAACAAAAACAAGCAAGAAATAGAATAAGGTCCAGTCAATGCCCCGTCTGAAGGGACAGACTGCACCCTCAGCAAGTGCACCAATGATTCAAACCTGGGAGGAGTGGCTGACACACCAGAGCTGTGCTGCCATTAAGTGAGACCTGGACAGGCTGGAGAGTTGGGCAGAAAGGAACCTCATGAAGTTCAACAAGGGCAAGTGTAGGGTCCTGCACCTGGGGAATAACACCCTGCACCAGTACAGGTTAGGGGCTGACCTGTTGGAAAGCAGCTCTGCAGAGAAGGACCTGGGGGTCCTGGAGGACAAGATCACCATGATCCAGCAGTGTGCTCTTGTGGCCAAGAAGGCCAGTGGTCTCCTGGGGTGCATTAAGAAGAGTGTGACCAGTGGGTCAAGGGAGGTTCTTCTCCCCCTCCACTCTGCCCTAGTGACACCACATCTGGAGTACTGGGTGCAGTTATGGCCTCCCCAGTTCAAGACAGATGGGGAACTACTGCAGAGAGTCCAACAGAGGGTTACAAAGGTGAGGGGACTGGAGCATCTCTCTGATGAGGAAAGGCTGATAGACCTGGGGCTGTTCATCCTGGAGAAGAGAAAACGGAGAGTGGGGGATCTTATCATTGCTGATCAATATCTAAACAGCAGATGTCAAGAAGATGGGGGCAGACTTTTCTCAGTGATGCCCAGTGACAGGACAAGGGGTAATGGTCACAAACTGGAACACAGGAAGTTCCACCTGAACAGGAGGAAAAGCTGCTTTCCTGTGTGGGGTGATGGAGCTCTGGACCTGGCTGCCCAGAGAGGTTGTGCAGTCTCCTTCCGTGGAGACTTTCAAAACCTGCCTGGACACGATTCTAGGCAACCTGCTTGACCCTGTTATAGCAGAAGGGTTGGATGAAGCAATCTCCAGAGGTCCCTTTCAACCCCCACCATTCTGTGATTGTCATCTCACTCCCACCATGCCAGCAGGCTGGAATGCTACAATCCCTGTCCAATTATTCAGTCTTCAGGACCCGTATCTTGAATCCTTCTTCCCCCTCCGCCCTCTTTTCCTTCTATGTTTTAGTTGACTATGTCAGGCTCTCTACTGCCATTCATGTAAATGTTTTTCCCCTGGTCACCTCTCTTCTGTACATTCAAATTGATCTCCTTCATCTGTTTTCCATCCTCATAGTTAAGTCTTTTGTCTCAAAGTGGCCTTAACCAATCCTCCAAGAGACAAACTTCTCACACAGAACACATACATCTTCCTACTAACATTCTTTAAAATGGACCAGGAGTGTCTTGCACTGGTGCACATGCAGGTTACACAAGTCACAGCTGCAGAACTCTTAAGACCTCAAACAATAGAAGTACATACAAAAAATTCTATCTGCCCCTCCACCCAAGGGCCTAAAAGCTCTCTGGACTGAAGATCAACAGTTCACAACTTGTTCTCCAGCAAAGCTGCCATGTTAAGTACACCTTTTTTCCCCCCCTCAGGAATGTGAGCTCATTAGCAAGTTTGTTTATTTTCAAAAAATGGGAGGAGAAAGCAGCTGCACAGACACTTGCTTACCTTGTTCCAGTGTCATATATGTAAAAATTTATATATATAAAAACCAAACCTTGTCAGTTATTTGCATCAACGTGAATGCAGAGTGCTTATGTAAAAGGCTTTCTTGGCTTAGCACTGAAGACCTGCATAAAGAAGCCTTTCTATGCATGTGCTGCAGAAGCATTGGCATAGACACTGGTGCTGCATTTTACCTTGCAGAGATTGACATTCTCCATCAGGACAACAGAAAACAGTCACTAAGCTCTGGACATCAGCAAGGAAGGGATTGATTAGAAGCTTTTCACTTGACTAGGAGCTTTTCACTCTGTGCTTCCTTCCTTCCAATAGAAAGCCTTAGGTGATTTTGTACAATGTTTTACACTGCAAACAAAGCCTGCTGACGTACCAAACAGGGCATTGCTTTCTGAATGAATGAGCAACAACTCCGTTTGGACATTAACCATGTACCATCTACAATAAATTATTATTCATCTTCAAGCTACAGCAGCATCTTGAAGTCCTGACCAACAACAAAGCATTTAGCACATCAAGCTCTCAAGACAAGTCAATGCTTCCCAAAGTTTTCAATTTATGTAGCAAAATAAAGGAGAGAAAACACAGTTCTCGCCCTTTCAAAGATGAAATGCAGATATGAATCACAAGTTCAGGACCAGGAACAACCTGAAGTACTCCTTTCTTTCCTTCTTATCACCCTAAATTAGTATTTGTGTTTCTAAAAACATGCTTGTGTTATAGATGTGAAAAAGTGAGCAACATTTCAAATAACCAAGTCGCATTTATTTGTTACATAATTTGTAGGATTACTCTGAAATGAACTGCAGCAACAGCGTACACAGTCAAAATATTCTCAGTACAGTAATCCCTGTGGTATAGGGCACACATATGAGCTGTGATTAATCATGGAACAGAATTATTCAAAGGGAATGATTGCTGCAACAAGATACGTTTATTTGACACATAGATCTTAGAGGAAAACAAAGGTAGAAACCTCAGACAGAACTTCCAAAAAAAGCCATGAGAAAGTGTTCAGTGCAATAGAGAGTCTGTGGTATCTAGAAAATGGTATTGAGGAGAGTCAATAAATAGCAACTTATCTAAGTAGGAAGTACAGGAGGTCACAGCCCAGAACAGTATATTGCCATGAAGTACCACACCCAACACATGGATTAAAAAAGCCACTTTACAAGTGTAAATTCTGCACCTTTTGCAGAGGACCCATTTGATTGTTCTTACAGATTCTTTCTGTACCTGTAATAACAGGTATTATGATCACTTCGATAGTCAGTTCAAGTTTCTCATCCATTGAATAGAAAAAGAAAGTCTTTGAAAATTAGGCCATAAATATAACTGCTGTAAAGCCAAGAAAGAAAAAATAAAAACCCTTGCAGTCCATATTACCACCTTAAACCCTTCCCCTTCATGTGTGAGTTGGTATATCATTAGAAAGGCTTGATGTCCTATTTCCCAAGAGCCCTTTTCTGAGTATTTTGTAACTGTGTACGGTTTCTTCCCTGGCAAAACTACTTTAAAAATTACTCCTCTGTTTAGCAACAGTAGGTCTCATTAAAAGGTGCATTTCCCACACAGAAGTAGTCTCTATATTTAGAACCTGAAATACATCGAATACCACAGCACACGTAACGCTTGTGGGTGATCAGCATCCAGTTTAAGGGCATCCACTGTATTTGTGTGAAAACCAGCTTTATAAATAGCTTCCAAAATTCGGCTCAACATAGGCAGCTAATAATATCTGAAAATAATTTACACTTTTTTCATTTCTCCTACCAAAACAAATGTTAGGCCTACCTTCTCTGCCAAGCACTCACCTGGAATAAGCACTGTTGGCATGCTCTGAACAGTAACTCAGCTGGGCTGCAAAATACAAGAGAGCTAACTGAAACTCTCAGAAGCTTTCTGGTCTGGCTTTTAGGCTGGAGAACTTGTGAAAACTTTCTGTTTAGATTTTTATGTCTTCCTATTCAAAGGCAGCTGGAAACACAGGAGCTATGTCGAATCAAAACTGTCCTCAACAGCTACAACTGACTTCTGCCCTTCGACAAGAACTTTTCTATCATTTCCAAGAGCTCTTAAAAGTTTTTCTTCCCTAAGCTGTAGCTTCAGAAACTTCAGGTTTCATTTGCAAGTTAATGACAATTCGTGCAGATCTTCATCCCTGTAAACAAACGTCTGGCACAGAAGATAATTCCTCAGAAATACTGATCCTTTCACAGTCTAATCAAGATATAGCTAGTTCAGAAAAGCCTCATTTTCCCCTTTTGCCAGCCTTCCAAATCGTATCTCTTCTTTTTATTTTACAAACTCCTAATCTTCTGTTTAAAATGTGTGTGTGCATCTATTTATGCTCACTGGCATTTCTCTCTGATGCAAACTGGAATTTCTGAGATGCTGGGAGGTCACAACTCTAGAAGTTGGCAGGCACAATACATGCTCACCGTGACGTAAAGATACAATAGAAGATCACAAGGGGCCCTGTGTCTCCACCTTCTCAGAGCATTTCCTCAGACTGAGCTTATATACCAACGATAAGTGACTAAGCAGCTGGTTTCTTCCTCACTTCCCAGAGACGCAGGAGAAAGTTATTCTTTATTCAATGGTATTGCATCAAGACAAAGTGTTTGTCATTCTATCTGTGAGAAAAAGTCAATTCATTTGAAAAGGTCCCGGGAAACAATTTCAAACATAGTTTTCTGTGCATACTTGTTCCTTTCAGTCTTAGAAAAATCTTCTGCACGTTCCAACTGTTGTGCTAATCATGGGCAATCCTCTTGTACCACTTGTGAGCTACACAATCCACAGACGTTCATCCACAGTGTAAGGATTTCAGGTGTGCTTAGTCTCATGTGGAGTTTGACAAAGAGCCATGGAGTGTCCTGCCCCACATCCAATTAAGATCTCTTTTGCGTAACCAAGAGCTTTGACTGGCTTTGGGACGTGCACATTTGCTTCTCTGCCATCACCACACATCCCGTGTTCATTCCATCCCCATGAGAAGCACTGGCCACCTAAAAGAGAGAATACAAAATATAGAATAAAGACCTCAGAAACACAACAGCTTAGATTAGTTTTGGGAAGCAGATCTATCAAGTCATCTTCTATTTTAAATTCTGCTACGGCGGAGAAAAATGTTCTGATACTCTTGAAAATGCAAATAAACTCGAATTATTCTCTATCTTATTCCATGTTGTTAACAATACAAAAAAATTAAAATAACATTTGAAAATCACTTAGTAAAGACGTGGTTCAGTATTCACACAGAGCCCACAGAATCTCTGCATTTTAAGGACCTTCCTGAAATGAGGTGTAACCCATGTCTTTCAAGTTCCTCCTAGTAAGCAAAACTACCACAAACTAAGTCCAGTGACTTCAACCATTCACAGCATGATCTGTAGGACTGGGGAACACAGTCACAGAGCAGCCAAATTACATTTCATTCCTACATTCAAGTTCACATCTCACCTTTTTCCTTTGAATACAGGTGTCTGACCACTTACCTTACTCTTTAATCATCCTACCTCTTCTGCTTGCTTTGACATCATTTCACTGCTTTTATTATCCTTATTTTCCCTCATTATTTATTTTTGTATCATCTGCTGGTTTAGATATCTCAAATCATAGTCCATGTATTAGTATTATTACCCCACAGCACTCTTTCTTGAAGCACAAAATGCCTTCTTTCTATAAATGGCTGAAATAATAATTAAAAAAAAATCCACAACCCCCCCATTCTAAACTACAAGAGATATTTCTTCCCTATTTTCTTTTCTTTATTTAGCTATCACAGACTGTGCCTGTGAATTTCTGTGATAAAAAAAGAAAGCCATCCTGCTATATAATCATGTTTCTGATGCCATTCTTATTTCTGAAAAGCAGCAGGTATTAACAGCATGATGTACCATTCTGGAGTCCAAATAATGAAAAGAAAAGTGCCAAAATTCACAAAATCCAATGCCAGTAGTAATTTTACTTTTCAAAATTCAGAAACAGATAGTTGCAAAGCTAGCAGTACCATCTTTCTCTCCTGCAAATCCAGTAACATTTCACTGTTGTCTGTTTTCTTTACATATTAGTATATTAAAGCTCTCCTCTTCTGCGATTCAGTGTAAACATTTACTGAAGTCAGGTGTAATTAAACTATTAACCTTTCATTTTCATGATAATCTTTAAGGCAATGGAACACACCAAAACACCACCAGAGTGTCACAGTAGGCTAGATACATCTCAGCTAACAGAGCAGTTCCATTACTCTTATAAGGCACACACCAGATTTTCTCATGCCTATGCATGCATGATGTTGACAGCCCAACCTATATCACAAATACCTGTATCATAAATACTGTTCTACATGTTGTAGAACAGTACCAAGAAGTAAACGTGCAACATATCGCATTTAAATAGCAACAGATCAGAACATCTTAGAGGTTAATTGGAATTTTTTTTTGGTAAGGTTTGAGATAAAAATATTTATGCCAATATTAACCAGCAGGAAAAAGACATCACAAAGTGAGACTAAAGATACATCACAGAACAATTATTCAGGGGAAAAAAATTCAAAGAAAGAAAACCAGCTGCACCTCAGAAAAGGCATTCTCTTTTGCCTTGCACAGTTAATACATGGAACCTGCAGAATAAGCCTACATAGAGTGGGAAAGCTTCCAGGTTTAATGAAAAGGGAACATAACATGCCCATACATTAATACGACGTCTGTGGTAAGCTTTCTGTTACTAGACCACTAGCAATTAGTACAACTTGCATGTTTTTATGGAGGTTCACCTTATCTGACTTTTTATTCATCCTGTCCCATTAGGACAAGAGAGATGAAACCAGAAACTTTCTGGAGACTCTGAATTACAAACTGCTCAATGGAACATTAAATGGCATAATAAATATTCAAAGAAAAAGTGCAGTAGGCATTAACCTCTCAAATTGATCAATATATCTAGTTAAATATCATCAAAAAAAACATCACTGAAAAATTTACAAGCTAGGAAACCCCCAGACAAGAACATCTCCCCTAAAATAAAGATCACCCAGTTGTCTTTTTCCCGTTCTCACTCTTGGCCCATTTCAGTAACCGCAGAGCTCACTGGAGTCATGCAGAAAGATCTGTTTTGTGACCTTTCTACATGCTTGGAGAAGTTAAGGCTGGAAAATAGAGGGTAACTAGGATTTATGAATGGTCTTATGCAAAACCTCCTTGTACGCATAAGGAGAAGCAGGCAGAACTCTGAAGGGATGACAGGGTGCAGACAGACACAGAATGACAGGCCACAAAAACGATTCTCATCACCGGCAAGCCAGAAGTCCGGAAAGCTAAAAGGCAGAGAATTATTGTTGTGAACACCAGAGGTATACTATACCTCATCTGCCTGTAAGACATACAGAGAAAGGTCTAGATGTTAAAAAAGCCAGATGCTAAATTTGTGTCAGAGAAACCAGAATTTACAGAAAACACACAGAGCCCATTTTTTTCGTAATAACATAGTAATAAAACCTGGAGGAGAGCTGAGCAAAATGACTGGTGACACTGGCCAGGGGGGAACCAGCAGCTGTATGAATCAGTGGCACAGAAGTGTAAGGCAATGAAGACAGAATATAATGAAGCACATGTTAAAAAAATGATGGAGTATCTGCAGAGTTAAGGAAAGGCCTTCATTAAAGGGAACTAGTGGCTAAGCCTCTGGACAAAGGGCACCATTTCATGTTAATTCTTTTGCCTTCTTTCACATTCCCCACCCCCTCTTTTTTCTATTATTTATTTATTTAATTTTTTGCTTGTTTTCTTTTTGATTGCTTCTATTCACAGTTTATTGCTGATAAAACCCTCAACACAGCCCCAGCAACCCTACATGCTTTCACAAGTAAATTCAATTTTTATGCCTGTGCCAGACCTTCCCAGGATGAAAGACCATTAGAATGATGTGTATTAATACAGCTACAAATTGCTTCTAACTAAATTTAAAACAAGCATGGCAGCATGGTCTCAAACCAAATGATTTGTGTTTGGTGAGGTGAGGAGGGAAAGATGCTCCATGTCACTGGTTAAATGAAACAGTATAATACATTGCATTCACCTTTTCCCTTTTGGAACATAAATACTCAAAGCATAAATGAAACCACAGAACTTATAAGGCAACATAGCATAATCCCAGTCACATTAATGAATGTCTAGAAGATTTAGACCATACTTCTCCAAAGGAGTTGTAAAAAACAAGTGAGTAGTTCTTCCTGTTTTTTCAGGGCATCTAGCAATCCAGAATATCACATGAAATGAAAGAAATATCCCTCTAAACTTTTGTATTTTTGTTGGCAACAATTCTGTCATTAGTGTTAAAGGTTTGCCATTTTAGAATTTAAGAAAAAGGGTTGACATCAATTGTTTTCTGCAGAAAAATATGGATACATGTTGGTAACTAAGAGGGAAGTCAGGGAAGTCCCTAAGCAAAATCTTACTAAAAGCAAAGTTTGATATGTGGAATATCAGATGACATGATTCCAGGAATGTACAGTACCTCCAGGAGCAGAAAACAAGGAAGATTCAAGAGAGTGCCAGTTTTATTATGGAGCTACACTTATGCCCATATTTTCAAGGAGCAAGCTGTTGTGTGCTCCAGGCAGCCCATCCCATCGCTGCTGGAGTTGCTCAGGACCACGACCCTCAGAAATGCACGTCTGACTTTACAGTCAGCTGGATAAAAATCAAGGCACTGCAGTGCTAATACGATGCACAGATATGGAACAACAGATTTTTTTTTTTTATACTCAGCACAAAGTCATGGTGCTAAAGACATGCTGCTTTCAAAGTTAGCCTCCAGTCAACAATCTGTCCTCACTTCACCTTTACATCATTAGCAGCTCTCCCCAGGCAGCAGACCTAGACCAACTCAGTCCTCTCCTCAGCAGTAGCTTTACACAAGCGAAAAATCAGATGACTTCAGGTCATGTATCTGTGGTTCACCCTAGTATCTGGAAAGAACAACTTTCAACTGTCTCAAACAGCTACTCATACCAAATGCATGAAGCCTGCACGGCAAGGACTTCTCTGCCTTGGTGCTATAAACTAGTACTTTCTGTGGATTATTTTTTACAGCAGAAGCACTGTCTTGTTAGTCAGACCTTCTCTCTGCCTATACTTGTATATTGTGCAATACAGCAAGGACTTCAAACTGGGTCAAGGCCTCAAGGCCAACTGTCAAAAATATCCCATTACAATGTACAACTAACTACTGAAGAGAGTCAGGAAATCAACTTGAGTATACAAGATGGCTAGTAGGGCTTAGGGAGCCACAGTGCTATGTGGAGTACTGACAAATGGAGCAACATAGCTACACACAAATTACTTTCATTTGGAAAAGATTCATTTCCAGTTTTTTCTTCAATGTCTATCCCACAAATGGCAAACAGAAGAGCATTACAGAGTATATCTAATATTTTCTATTCTCATTTTCATAACATACAAATAGACAAGAGTTTATAATCATGTTTATAATAATATAATTCAGAGCGCACAGTGAAGGGCAGTGTAGCACATCTGGCACAGCCTGAAAACTGTATATGAGGAGGGAGTGCAACATACAGCGATGAAGAGAAGGAGGGGAAGATACAGTAAGAATGGCACTTACCAAAGCAAGCCTTAGCAGTTTCATACAAACACACTGTGTATTTTCCTGTGCACTTTTAAGCACGGCAAACAACGGAGCCCGTTCACTGGAGGTACTGCTATCTTGCTAATATACAATGACAATAAAAATTTTGTTCTATCCTCAGAGGACACTTCAAAGTAGGAGCTGAACAGCTCACTGCATGAATTAATATGCATCTGTTTAAAAGATTCACTCCACGTTACATCAAAACAAGCCATTGTTTAGGTTCAGGCTAGCTTATGACAGATTTTATTTTTTCCTTCTGAGTTATGCATTGCCATTTAGAAGAAAAAAATCATACGAAGAAATTCACAAAACTACATCCTAGGATTTAAAAACAACATACTTGCAACCACAGCTTTCTTGGGCTGCTGTACCTTTACACTTTCCATGGCAAAACTGAAGTCCTGTTAAGATAGAGATGTTTGCTTTGCTGTGCGTAGGTAGCAAGGAGAGAAATCCATTGCAAGGATTAACTGTTCACATTTCTGTTTTCACAGAAAAACAGAACTTGCTACTTATTACAGGGGTGCTGCACAAGCTTTTTCTTTTGGTTTTACTCAAACATGTCAATTCCTTCCCAACAGGAAAGCATCTCCAACTCAACACAGAACAAAACCTGGGCTCACGACTTTGTGCAAGACTGAACGTATCTGGTCCACTGACAATACATGAGGATTATATCATACATGAAGCAGCTGCAGTGCAGAGAGGATTAAGCATTAAAGATGCTTTTTTTTACACCTGTAGAAGACAAGAAAATCTTTAAATTTTGCTCTTTTCAGTACAGCACAAAAAACCCAACTTGACAGAAAATAGTTAATGGAGAGATTTGTCTCGAGGTTCTGAACGTGGCACTGTCTGCTCCAGCAGAATACCAGGCATGACAGAGAGTGACATTCATTCAGGACTTGCATCCCTGCCTCTCAAAATGACAGGCATCATATGTGTCACAGTGCTTTAACTTTGTATGACCAAAACTAGTCAATCACAATAGCATGACAGAGCCAGAAACTGCAGTCTCATGACCCTCTGTATGACGTAAACCAGAACATACAGAAAATACTAAGTTCTTAGTAAGCAGTCATCCATAGAAAATTAAATGGATGAAGCAGTATGTCAAAGCACACCTAGAAGGGTGCCAGTCATTCAAGTGTCCCATGGGACCGTATGGTGCCATGGCCATTTGCACCCACATACTCTGGGTATCACCATTTCAAATTTACACACGCATTTTCAACCGATGTAAATGATAGTAAAAGAAAAGGAGGGAACAGCTGCAATTCATTCTGACCTAGAACATCAGATCTAAGACCTAGAATTGAAGGCCATCTTCAGCATAGTCCTAGGAAAAGTAATAGATGATAAAAAGTTCGGCAATGAATGCTGAGGCAAGAATCTGACAAAGCCCTCAAACCGCACTGCAGTTCTACATGTAGCTTTCAAAGCACTAAGGAAATCATAGAGCAGAAGGTGGTACAGACAGCAAGATGACCACAGCTTGCAGGTGAAACGGTGCTTCTACTTTGTTGGCTGAAGTCTGAAACAAGAAACCCCCACTGAGCTCTCAGGAAGCCTTTCCTCAAGGATGAGCAGCTAGGTTGGAAAAGAACATTTTGGAAATGCTTTGGTGCTTAACGTGTTGTATACAGCAACTCCTTGTATCTTACATTGGTCTGTTTACAAGCATGTACTTTTAAGGTGATCATGCAGACCAGGCTATGTATGGCTCTCAGTCGTTGGCAGCTTATTAAAAAAATACTTATGAGGAAACAAAAGGTAAAAAGATATTCCATATGGTCAAATTTACCTACAATTTCTTCTTATCTGACTGCCTTTTTATTTCCCCGCAAGGCTGTTCACACTGAACACAAGTGAGCATTCTGGGGTTTATCTCTGAAGGTGTCCTTTTCCACAGAACACAGTTCTCTAAGTCAGAACCAAGAGGGGAAATGGGGACATCTTCTGTAAAATAGCTTTGTGTTTAAATGGGCTTTAGTTTGGACTTTTCCCCTTTAATTTATTCAATTGCAAGGCTGCATTTTGGTGAAGTTTCAAGACACATAAGTGTGTGTTACTGTCGAGTGAAGTCTAAAAAAACTGCTTGTTGATATTAAACAAGTGAGGGCTTTTTTCCCATGCTTAACAAGTAGTCTGAGGTGAAGTCCCAAAGTCATTAGCTGACACGTTAGAAATGCCAAGAGAAAAATCAAAGAAACAAGTGGCCACTGAGTTTCTCAGTTTCCTTCTTACCAATCGAACTAGTTGATTTTCTCACAGCTACGCAAACATTGCCTCAGAACAAGAGTAGTTGCAAGTCAGCAGTGACGTTATTAGGATGCCTTATTTTGCCAAGTTTCAAGCTGTAATCTTAGCGTAACACAATGGCTCAGAGGATGGCTCCCCTGCAAGCGTCACAGTGCAGTTTTAACGCTGACAGCACTGTAGTACATGTGTACCCGTGAGAGCTTGAAAATACCTAGCTTGATACAAGCTATAGCATAGCTGTAGTTGGAGAGAGTTCAGGATGAACTAACCCTCCTTTCTGGGCAGGATTTGTGGATTGTTTCCTCTGTGCTGCAACTGCTGTACTTGAGTCAACCTCCTTGTATCCGGTTCAAGTGTGCCTATACCACACTGTACTGTAGTGCAAGCGCACATTAATAAAACTCCGATGGGTCATGTGCCTTGTCTGTCTGTCTCAGCTTTTGTGCCTATTCTTACAGGTTATACTCACCAGTATGTTGGAGTCTAAATGGGGTAACTCAGGATCTACCCAGACACAACAACAGCTGGATGATTTCAGCACACAGAGAAAGAGCGAGAAGTAAATTACTTGGCAACATCCCCATGTTAACATCGCTGCCACTTAAAACCACCATTCCCCTCTATCTCATAGAACAGTTTTATGAACTACTGCTATCCATTTCAAAGAAGAAAACAGAGAGATTTTATTGACAAATCTGCGAGAAAAGATGAAAGCAAGTGGGAAAATAAAAAAAAATGGGGGGGGGGAAGAAAAAAGAATCCCACAATTCAGACTTCAAACACAGACCTGAAGGAGGTTTGCTTCAAGTGTGTGCACCAAAGGCAAGTCACGTTTGTTCAAAGGGGCAAATGAAAAACAATGTTTTTGCCTGAGGTTTGCTCTGCAGGGCTGGGCTTGTGTTAACTTTCAATTGCAAGTAAACGAGTAGCTGAAAAAAATATTCAAAAACAAAAATACCAAGCGAACTACAAAGTAATACTACCAGAAATGGCATCCTTAGTTCCATCTACATGGCTAAGCTAAGCTCTGATTTCAGAGAGGGTTTTCAGGGTCTACTGTAAAGCAGAACCCAAGTGTTCTAGCTTTTCCCATTTATTAGGGGTTAGGAAAAGATGGGAAACATTAGCCATATTACCCAGTCAAGAAACTTACACAAAGCAATGAGCCAAATAATATTTACCAGAGACACACACAGATTTTCTTTTCTTTCCCAGGTAACCAATAGAGAGGAAGACCAGGACCTTAGGAATAACACCTCTATATTTTTAGCTATACTTTTAGAGCAAAATTTTGTATTTTATTAAGTGTTCCACAAAAAAAAATAAATAATAAAAATAAGCAAATGGTCAATACTGGTTATAAAAGAAGTATAATTAAAAACAAGCATCATACCATCAGAATTAAAAACAGTCCGGAAGAGAATCAAAGCAGACAGCTTCAAAAAAAGAGCCCAGAAGGCAGGACTGGATCTGTTTCTCCAAACATCAGTTCAAAATCATACGTGACTGTTGAGTGAACTCCGGAGGAATTGCTCGTTGGGAGTAAGCAAAGGAAGAGTTCCGCCATCAATTTCTGTTAAAAGTGAGGACTAGTTTACTTAGATAAAACAGATTTTGACATACATACTTTTCTGGTTCAGAACAGAGATTCTGGGCAAGGTGTGAAGCACAGCTTGCTAACTTTTACCTTTTTATATTTGTATGGACAAATTTCACTCTGTTCTTTATTTTTACTCACTATTTAATTATGCTAGAAGCAGATGCTGTCTGCAAAAATCTGCCATTAACTTCAGAAAGTGCCATTACTTAAAAGAGACTGAGCTGAAAAGTAAAATCACTGAACAGAAATAGTTCTGTTCTAGCTCAAACCAGGACACACCACTCTTGCCTAATCTTTCCTAGAAGTAAGAAAAACTGGGAAAGAAATGCGGGCAGAATTTGGGATGCCACTGGGTGCCAAGTGACACCATTTGAGCTGTTCTGATTAGGAAAAGGAAACAACACTCTTGCCACATGTTGTTAAAGGTACGTTTTGGGGACACCTCACTATTTTGCCTCCATCAGTACAAGATGCACCTAAATCCTGAATGGGGGGCAGCTCCTTAAGTAGAGGGAATGCATCAAGTCAGTCCTTGGAAGAAGGCAAGCACAAAAGAGTGTTCTGAGATGAAAACCTCCTGCAACTAATGCTGTAGAGATGTTTTGCTGAAAGTTTCTGCCCTAGTACATTTTTCTTCACCCTGGCAAAACAGCAAAAACAGCATTCAGTGCATCAGGTGCAGGGATTGGAGGTTGGAAAGTAAAATATCTCTTAAGCACAGTGACAGGAAGAATAGCTGATGGGCAGATGGACTCAGAGGCACCATGCCAGTTGCAGGTCAGAGGACCAGAATGGACAATACAAGCTGGGTCCCCAAGATCCCATCTGATCCTCTGCATAACCTCAGGGAGAAGAGCAAACTAGCTGGAATCAAGACAGAAATATCTGGCACCACTTTGGAAGGACTATATCTGCCAGAGACCTGGGATATCCAAGTATTATTCAGAAATAAAAAAAAAACAAAAACAAAACTTCCATGCCCCTTCCTCCCCCCCAAATCTCAGCTCTATTTCTGAAAGAATATTTGATCAAATAAGAAT
This sequence comes from Actenoides lindsayi, assembly GCA_025331215.1. Taxonomy (NCBI): domain Eukaryota; kingdom Metazoa; phylum Chordata; class Aves; order Coraciiformes; family Alcedinidae; genus Actenoides; species Actenoides lindsayi. The sequence goes on along the minus strand of WTSP01016790.1, from coordinate 144,382 downwards.
TCAAGAGCTTTGTTCTCCTTGCTTTGGAGGAAGCAGAAACACTGGAAATGTGGGGGGTCTCCTCACTGTTCTTTCCCATGCCCGTGCAGAAAGTCAATTTCTTCCACCTTATAGTTGGCACTATGCTAATCTCAGAGCAGAGGCACCTCTAGAAAGCAAGCTAGACAGCACAATTGCCACTATGATAAATATTTATCCTTACTTCCAAAGAAAAAGTAATAGCATGAAAGGTTTTTAAGTTATGGATAATATTACTGAAAACAGTGTAAAAGACTAAAACCTAATCAGTCCAAACTTCTGGTGAAAGATCAAGCTTCAGTTTGCAGCAAGAAAAGCAACACATAGGTATGCATGTCCACAGCGCTATGTATATAACAAACGAATGAATGCAGCTCTGATTTTCAATGCCTTCTCTCTTAGCCAGCGTGTCTTGCTGAAAGGTTGCTGATGGAACTGCTTCCTTCCCAGCATGGAAGGCTATACTTTTCAACAATTTCTTAGGAGATCCTTCTAATTAACTAGTCTACAGTTCTCACATCTCTTTATTTTGTTGTTTTTTAATTAGACTGTGGGGGTTTTTTGTTTGGTTGGGGTTTTGTTTGTTTTCGAAGGCTCCCAAAGCTCTCACAGGCAGAAATATTTCCTGCTCTCTCTGCAAGAGATGATTTTTGGATGCTTTTACTACTGACAAATATTTTGTCTCTCCAGAGGACAATTAAACAATAACAGCTTTGTATTCATTCCAAAACATAATTCTACTTCTGAAGATTTCATCTACTGTGATACTGACCACAACTTTTCATCCACAAGGCAATGTAAGTCAAGTTCAGCCTCATGGCAGTGTGCACTGGACAGACTCAAGTCCCAGGAGGGGCAAAAATTGCTTTGCTGACATTGTGATTGGTAACCAGTTCTGCTTCAGACTGGTTACATGGGGGGATTCAAAGCTGCTCCTCAAACTGGTAATCAGCAAGACTTGCAACAGGATTTAAGCAGTGAAGGCAAGTCTTGATGGGAATGGCAAGGGGACCAAATTCCTTCTTGAAACAAGAAAAAGATAACGTGAGGAAAGAAGTTTGACTGTAGTTGAGAGTAAAAACCTGAGTCATGACTAATTCCTTAATTTCCATCTATTAGTTTCTGTTAGTAACACTTTGCTCCTCTTCGCCCTGTGACTCTAAACCTTCTCATTATAGATGGAGAATTACCCCACACAAAACAAAAATATAATCCTTCTTCCTGAGCTCTGGAGGTACTTTTCCTCCTGATAAATGGCAGAAACCATCACAAGAGGCAGCAGACAGCAGGGGACTAAACTTTGAGTGCCACCTGCATTACTGGCCAAAGGCTACTCACTGACTCTCCCGTATATGCATTTTTCCACCTCATCTTGACTATTTTGGCTATTTATAGTTATCTCTGTAGGCCAGGGAACATCTTTCCCTGCCTCCTCTACTACATGGTCTGACCTCACTTTGAGACCATGGATACTGTGTAATGAAAATAAATAATGGGAAAAAAAAAAAAGTCTACAAACCTCTGGTTTATGTAATCATCCATGAGATTAGACTCACATTGCTCTGTAAGTCTGGATCTTTAGAAAAACGTGAATAAAAACCCTGCAGTGAAGTCATTAGTGGGTCCTACAATCTTGGCTCGTCTGCATATTTACAGCATGCTTGAAAAATGAACATTCAATGAACATTCATACCAAATCCTTACATTAATGACTGCATAGGAAAGAGGAAAAAAACCCATACATAGTGAAAGTAGAATTCAGTTAAGTAAGTTCAGTAGAGAGAAGCCCTTTTAAAAGCCATTTTAGCGTTCCTGAATGCATATGAGATCTGTTGAGACAAAAAGCTATTCCTAACAGCCAGTGCTGATGTCAACATTTGTGCTGTACAGACTCTGAGGATTAAGTTAAGCACTGATTTTGGAAATCAGGAGTTCTCAATCCAGGCATCAGCAGCATTCTGAGAGCGCAATATTTCTGTCTGTATGGAAGGGGACGCCGCAGAAGGCTTTAAAAGGCAAATTAGTCTCTCTTTTCACAGAATGGTAGAGGCCTGAAGGGACCTCTGGAGATCACCTCATGCAACCCCTCTGCTAAAGCAGGTTGCCCAGGATTGTGTCCAGGCAGATTCTGAAAGTCTCCACAGAAGGAGACTGCACAACCTCTCTGGGCAGCCAGGTCCAGGGCTGTCACCCCACACAGGAAAGCAGCTTTTCCTCCTGTTCAGGTGGAACTTCCTGTGTTCCAGTTTGTGACCATTACTCCTTGTCCTGTCACTGGGCATCACTGAGAAGAGTCTGGCCCCATCTTCTTGACATCTGCTGTTTAGATATTGATCAGCAATGATAAGATCCCCCCCTCTCCGTTTTCTCTTCTCCAGGATGAACAGCCCCAGGTCTACCAGCCTTTCCTCATCAGAGAGATGCTCCAGTCCCCTCACCTTTGTAACCCTCTGTTGGACTCTCTGCAGTAGTTCCCCATCTGTCTTGAACTGGGGAGGCCATAACTGAACCCAGTACTCCAGATGTGGTGTCACTAGGGCAGAGTGGATCATGGCGAACATGGCTGTCCAGGTGCTAATTTGTTAACTTGTTTCCCAGAGCTGAGATATGCTATGAACTGAGATTCTTTTTAGATCATTTTGGGACTTATGTCTTATCTTCCATTTTCCTGCATCCAGCATCTCCTCCCCACCCTGGCCCCAAGATGTCTTTTGTCCCCTTTCCATGCTATCCTCATCCTAAAGCATTTCTGCAGACCTCTGCATGAAGACAGCACTAGCTGCAAGGATATCAGAGCAACCTAGAATTTGCTCTGTGCCTGCATGCCAGCACTGTCTCTTTCAATTTTTCTCTGCCAATAAAGCATTTTATGGAATTGCAGGTGGTTTACTTTCTGTGCAGAAGGCTAAGAGCTGCACCATGTCACTATAGCAACAACTACCGTGAAAGCTCTCCAGTTTTATTGACATGCCTCACATAACCTCATGGAAAAATTTCTACAAACGAAGAAACAGAAAATTCAACACCCGAAAGGCCAAAGGCAGATATTGTTGCGATCTGCATCTTCATGCATTGCTTAAATACTTTCCCCTCGGTAATTTGCTTCTTTTACTGTATAGTGGTAATGTTAAAACAGCATTTTAAAAGCCACAGTTTAAACAGTAATTTAAGCCTCCACAATGCCAAAACGGAAGACAGGCATGCCATCAGCTCAGAAATATACTGCAGCACCTCACGGTATTTCACAAAGATTCATCACCAGGAAACTGCCACTACATAAAGGGAGGGAAGAAATAAGGTGCACACATCTTTTCATAGAGAGTAATAAACCTTTGCACAGGGATATACTGAATTATTCATCTCTTACAGAAAAGACAAAAGATGCATCTTTCTAAAAGGAGTTTTAAAAGGAGTCTCCTGTGCTCACAGCAGCTGATAACTGTATGAAAATGATACTGAGATGCTGTCCCAGTCTTAGAAATCTATGATTTGATAGACAAGTTTGACATTCCAAAGCCAATAAAACAGGTTCAAGCTGGTAGCAAAATATGAATATGCCAGAGTCTGAAATGGGCTCAAGTATCCTGGAAAGCTACCAGTTCGCTTACATTGAGCTTGAAAATGCCACCTCTAAATGTGCTTCCACGCCACGATCCACAGTGCTGGAAACGCCTTCTTGCTAACGGCCACCATTTATAGCTTTAACCTTTCCTACATGACTTCAGTTCTCTCTAACAGTTCAAACAACGTGAATCAAAAGAACTTCCAAAGATTTTAACAATAACCACCAGGCTGAGAACTATTCCTATTAAAATCTTAACCTTATTGACAAAGTGCATTTGCATGGTCACAGGAAAAGCCAGTCTGTCAGCCAGCAGATCAGACCAAAACACTTCACCCCCATTAACAGTTCTCATTTTCAGTTCTGTTGCTATGATATATTTCTCTAAAAAAGCACAATAATCCCAACCACTTTTTTTATTCTAATGATCATCGACACTAAAAATACTGAATAGCAAGATTTAGGGAAAAATACTGAGCTGTTAATATAGCTCTTATGATTCTAATACTCTTGCAGTACACAATGCAATCTAGGCTGCCTGGGAAGGATGAAAATGATGTGTTGCTATGGAAACAGGAAGGCACATGTTTAGGTTGCTCATCCCTGAAGAGCTGCCCCACCAATATCTTTAAAGTCTGTTAATAAAATTTTAATCAATAAATAGAATAAAGTGAATTTCACCTCCTGTTTGACACCAGAATCTTAGCTCAGACACTGTCAAGCTCTTTTAATGTTCCCTGCATGCAGATATGCCCTACAACATTAAGAATGAATTTATGCACAAATAAAAATGTCAACATGTGTTTATCTAGTTCATCTACTTAAAGTGATTGTTCCATCCAGCAATAGATACCAGCTTCCCAATTTAAAATCTTGCACACACAGGAATATGTTTTTTAGTATAATCATTGATATGTTATCTTCCCCCTTTAAAAAAAAACAAACAAATCAATTCTTCCATTGTTACCAGCTTAAGGCCATCTACCAGGGACATGCCCTTTGAGATTGTGACAGGTACCCCAGTACTGGTGCTCCCACCCACCAACTCCCCTAAACATCCGCCCTTTCCTAGAAAGGATAGTTTCCATCTTACCATGGTTTATCTATGGACAGATCTTCCAAATCTGGGGGTTTTGAAGTAAAAATGCATTTCCAGACAGCCAAACAGAAAACAGGCCAAGTTATTTGCTGGAAAAGTCTACTAATTTCACTATTGTAATAGCAGAGAATCCGGCTGCAAACCATGCAGCCATTAATTATCTGTACAGTTAACTAGGTCAGTGCACCTCTTTGTTATTATATTGGGAAATCAATAAGCAAGACTTTGTTAATGCTATTTACTAATGTATTAACTCATTCTTTATAAATAAGTAATTGTTAAGAACATCAGAGTATGGTAATAAACAGTTAACCACCTTTGCATTCTGGATCACAAAACAGTAAAGCAAAGCTGGAAAGACAAAAAAAATCCATCCCGTGAACAACAGGCACATAACAGCTTTTTTTTTTTTAATGTAGTCATCCATTATTATATCATCCATTATATCATCAAATTATTCTTTTCTAAATTTCTGTTAATTTCCATTAATGTATGCAATACTTCTGTTGCAGTATTCCTAGCAGAAGGACTCTAGTGGTCCACTCTAACAGGAAGAAAACCATTTCCCACACCTACCAAGCATGAATCTTTACTGCAATGAGACCTTGAACCAGAACATTAGAAGTGTCAATGTCAGAAGAGATGTAAGTGACAACAGGAGCAATACATCCTTTAAAAAGGACACATTTTACATTGTTTCAGCTCAAAGATTCAGACTAAGGGTCATTTTCCACATACTGCTCCCAGAATACACCAGCACCTTCAAGAATATGGCAATCTCTCTATCTGCTGGTACATTTGGGCTTGAAGTTTTCTAGAAAAACCCCTGACACTAATCTCCTGTTCAACTGCACAAGATTTTTGAGGTGTTTGTTTTTTTTAAATTAAACTTGCAATACACTGATTTCCTCAATGAGGAGGCACAACACTCTCATTTCCTTTTCCTGGCTCTGTAATTAATATGAAGACATAATAACTGCAGGCACAACCCTGCTCCAAACCAGGATCCCACTGTGTAGGCATTACACAGTAGCTATATACATAGCTTAAACTTGCAGCTGAAGTTGCAGATATTTCCATTTTTCATGAGAGCACTTAAAGTATTTGAAAAAAAATCCAAAAACCTTCTAGGGCCAGCATTTCCAAAAAGGTAACGGTGCTTTGTCCACCTTGGGAATGCTTAGCACATTCAAGAATCTATTCTGAAATTCTATTTTGCTTTTATAACAGAACATACAATATCAGATGGATGGTGACCTAGGACAATTTAATAAATCTTATTTAACCAGAGCTTATAAAAAAGTATTCCATCAAAACTCTTTAGAATAAACATTCAGTTTTCTATAGAGTATATCCAGAAACTTCAAGGAACTAAAATTGTTTTGATTTTCCATCCTATACAGTTTTACTTTTGAATATAGACATTTTTAATATATCACTGGAAAAATCATCATTTTTTCAAAAGACAAACATGACAAAAAATAAATCAAAAAAATATTGTGCCTTTTCTTTTAAGGTTACAATATTTTCCAGTTGCTTTCATTTCCAACACATGTTTCTTCCCTAAGGTTCTTACTGTGACATTTAAAAGGATTTATTTGCTAAATAGATGATATTACAAAACTCCTGTCATACAACACCAGCATTTCAACCACCTTCTCTTAGGAGACATCTTATACTAGGGACACCATCTCAGGACAGAGTCACAAACTCTTTGGAAAGGCTCATACAAAATAGACACAAATTGTTCCTTTTCCAGCCACTCAAAAAACCAATCCAACACCTGAAAAGAATCATTATCCAGTTTTATCATCAGGGTAAAATACAACCAAAACTCTGAGTGTTTTGCTAAGTATGTTAATTTAGCCCTTCAGCAATAAAACCCAGGGCCTCAGCAATGCAGTTCACCTTGACTCTGAGGGTTAACAGGACAGCGTTTCATTCCTGTTTTTAAGGGATTGACTGCTCCCTGGGCATCTGTGCTGGCTACCAAACTGTTTTCCAATGTCCTTCCATCCAGGCATCTCTCTCCTGAGCGTCAGTCATGGTCATGAATCACAAAATAACTGCTTGGGTTGCAGTAGCACTAGCTCTAGCTTTCAACAGAAAATTTTGGAGACAAACAGCTTATGGAAAACAAAGAATGACATACTGACATTTGCAGTGCAGCGCCCTCAGCCTCCCTTCCTCAGGAAGGCTTCCTTTTAGTTATGATATTTTAGCTAATTTATATGGCTTTTATTGCCTAAAAGCCAGTGTGTGGGTTCACTGTTCTCCATTGTTCCATAACTGTACTTTAAACCCAACATTTTGTCCAGAACTTTTATGGGTTCCAGACAGGAACAGCCTCGAGACATGGAATAAATTAGGTTGAACCTCTGGAGATCACCTGCTGAAGCCTCTGCTCGAGTGCTTACCACTACATTACTCTTCTGCCTTGAAATCACTGCACTGCTGTGACACAGTCTGCACCAAGCACCGTATGCAGAGAAACTGCTGGGTACAACTGGGTAATCTGAGGCAGCCTAATATTTGCTCATCTCAACCAAATTACCCATTTTTCCAAACTTGTAGGATCTTGCTTTTCCTCCACTAGCCCTTCTCTGCACACAATAATTCTCTCTTCTTTGCTGAGAAACAAAATGTGACTGTGCAAAAAATCTTACGCACTAGCCAGCTCCCAAACTGTGTCATTTTCAAGGGGGGTTGGGTCTTCAGCATTTCCTCTTTTTTCTAATTTAAAAAGCACCTCCAAAACTAATTTCTGCAGCTGGAGTAAAACGTACCAGATGAACCAGGCAGACTGGCTTTCTCATTGGACACTGAAGGGTTGCTATGATTCAGACATTATGCTTTAATATTTAAGTTTCTACAAGCTACAGATAGACTGATATAAGAATAAACGTCAGAAGGTTGATCTATTCTAAGATCCGTCTCAGAAGAAGGTCGACAACACACTCTGAAATCAGGTTCTGTTTCTGTCTGTTGGAATTCGACAGATTTCAGTCACTTGAGTAAGAAAAGATTGCCAAAGAGGACTCCAGCAGTACAGTGCAGCTTTCAAACAATCATGTGGAGGAGGCACTACACTGTCATTTCCTTTGTCCTTGGTGGAACTTGTAAGAAATAGCAAATTGCTTTATTTATACACATGGGGCCCCTTTGTCCTCACTTTTATTTTCAAAGTACACTTTTTATACAGATTCATCTTTATCTACTCCTTGAGTTTTGCAATATGCCATGCCATTTAATTCTACTCAGCAAATTTACTCTGTAGGGTTATTTTTGCCTCTAAAATTTGACAGACCTGGCAAACAGGGAGATTTGACAAGCTTTCTATAGCTCAGGGAATCAGAACCACGAGGCCTCAGTATTTGGGTTTGGTTTGGGGGATGGTTATTTCTCCTTTCTTTCTTAAGGAAAGAAACCCTTACGCTGATTCTGGCCTTAAACACTGCATCCTGAACAGTGCGACAACTGGGGAAAACAAGATCTACAGTGTCAGCCACTTACACGTGTTCTCACATAGTCACCATCTGTTTGGTAGTCCCAGAAGTCAGCAGCTCATACCACAAAAAGCACTGTCATATTAAACACCCTGCTGACACAGGGACCACGGGGTGAGGGACTAAGCCCACTAGCTGCTGAGCCATCAGGTTATGGCCTCAAAATGTACCAGCAAAAAGCCACTAAAAGACAGTCCTTCAAGGTCTTTTCCTTCTCTTCCTTTTCCCTGTACCAGGCTACCCACTGACGATGAAACTGCCGCAGCTCAGGTTGTATAAATGTGATAAACAATTGCAATTTTACAAACTTGCAAGCCCCTTGCCTGCTATTGCCTCTCTTTGCAAGAATGAGTTTATGTTGACAGAAAGAAAAACAAACAAACAAAAACCACAGAAAGAAAGCTACAGTCTTTATCAAGATAAGGCATTTGCCCTTTGTGCAGAACGGTGACCACCTTAAGTGAGTTAAATAGGACTGGGAAACCATTTTGAGTGGCTGTAAAGATTGCCTCCTGGGCTCTCATGAAGGAACAACCCAAAACATTGCTGTACAGTAGGAAGCAGTTTGCTTTCTCCAGCTTAGCTGGTCTAATGCACATGTGTGCAGGGAAGCTCCGGCCTTCAGACCCCATCCATCCCTAAGGGCTTAAAGAACACAGTGAGCCCTTCATCACCATTTTGCTCAAGCTCTGATCCCGAGGAAAAAAAAAAAAAATAAAATCACCAGCATCTGATCACAACATATGTAGTCCCAGTAAGGGACTCGAGACTGGCACTTGTGAAACACTAACAAAAATTCCTGTCATATCAAATGGGAAAAGGCACAATCTCAAAAGGGATAACCTGCTCACCTCTCCATACATACAGACATATACTATATATAGGTTTAAATGAAAATATGGATTTATCAAACAGCTATTCCTTGGTATAGCATCTTATTAACCTTAAAAGAAACTAGAAAATGCTTCACATCTACATTATTTGTGACCTTTTAGGCTTCTACTTGGAAATCTAATCATGTCAATTTGTTTTCAAGGAACAAGAGGGCCTCACAACCTCCAGCCTCATGCTTGAGTTGATCTTGCCAGCAGAGATGATGATGATGTAGCTTTTGCATTCCGTAATTTCTTTCAGCAGATAAGGAGATTTCTGTTTCTACAGAAAAATAGCAAAAATTTTTATGCTATGTATACATCTATACTCCAAGACTAGTTTTAGAGCACTTAAATCTGCTCATAAATGTAGAATGACAATTTTCCTAGGCATGCAGTTCCTTTTCTAGCAATTACTATTTGACAGCTGAACTGTGAAGTCTTCCTCTTCCCTTCTCCCTTTCCAGCCTTGTAAAGAGAGCATGTAGCGGACTCTGCTCACTGAATGTAACTATTTCAGTAACAAGAACCTTGTTTCCCAAAAAAGTAGCCCAACAACTTGCAGAAGTGTCAGTATGGTGATGTAAGCAGAGAATCCTGGAAAAGCCTCCAAGATTGTTTGCCAAGTTTTTTTTTATTTTGATTACTGAGCTCTGAGCTCCTAAGCTGACCGTGGCAGCAGACAGCTCATGCAGTCCCAGTTTATCGCGACCCAAAGGTCATACCAGAACAGCACTAATACTATTACTTTTTCAGTACTATCAAAGGACTCCTGTCAGGAATACCAGACACTGTGCTGCCCTGTGTTCCCAATACCCATCTGTAGAATGTAACTGAGTAACAATGGCAAAAGCTAATTATTAGTAATTCAGAACCCCTTTCACATTAATACAGCAAGAACACCACTGCACTTCACTCTGACACAAGGGCAGGGCTGCCAGGGGGCCCAGACCAAGCAGAGACCAACATGGGAGCAACGTTGTTTCTCCAGAGAGCTGCTGTTTGCCACGAGATTTTTCACAGCCTTGTGCACTGGCCTACCCCTCAGGCATTGCTACCATACTTTCCTTTCTATGGTAAATCCGAGCCTTGACCTTGGCACTGCTTTTGGACCTACACAGAAAGCAAAGAAACAGAACCTGGGATGGCCAGCCCCAAAGGAGAGAAGACAAGCCACGGATCAGCAGTCGAACACAGGCACTGACGGATTAGGGGCAGCAAGAGCAGCCTGACAATTCGACCTCCCTGGTTGGAGACAGACACGCACAGGACTGACAATGAGCAAGCGGAAGTTTAACAACACAATATCAGCTAAGAGCAGCAGCAGGAGATGAGGAGGCTTTCTTCAAGCTGCAGGGGATCAGAGATAATTCCAAAAACAGAGACAGATTCCATTTAATATTGTAAATTAAAGGGAAACCATAAGAAAAAAATGGGGTCAACCTGGCATGAACATGGCATTCTCATTGACAAACAAGTAGATGACAAAGATTTTTATGTTTCAGAGGTCTCCAGAAACAAGCAGAACCCAAAAGCTCAGCAGATGGCCTTGAAAAAAATAAAAGGCCTGTTCACTTCAGAGCCCCAGTGGGAGCTAAGCCCTTTCAAAATAACTGGAACAGTCTCTAGCTATCAAGCAAGCACCAGCAAGAGGTGAATTTGCTTTCACAGCATTTCCTCTGGTTCATTCCAAGTCTTCCCTACTCATTTGTGTATCTTCAATTAAAATAGCATTCTTTTTTCCCTAACTGGTCTTGCAGTTAGCAGCAGGGGCGGCAAAGAGTACAAACAAAAGCGCTCAGTAATTCAGCCTCAGAAACGCGTGCGATTGTGCACCACCAGAGCTCTGACAGCAGCACAGAAAGAGCCTCCTGCTTCCCTTGACGTTCAAGGACAGTGGGGTACATCCATCTGTGCATTTGTATTCCCTGCTACTGCATTGGCTTGGCCTTTCTGCTCACTCCCCCAAGCACAGACATCATCTCATCATCGGACAGATGACCTGTGAGCAAACTGCATTGCAGCCTGCCTTGGCTGGGAACTGAACCCGAGGTGAAGGCAACAACATGTAACAAAGCTACACGAACAACGGCCATGTACAGCTCTCGACATGCCTGGGGTCAAGATAAATTCTCTGCTGCAGTAAGGACTCACCAGCAGATATATACTGTTGATGCAATTTCCAGAAACACCCTTTGTCTCTGCCACGTATGCAGGACTGCAGTCCAGGTTCATTTACTTGAAAAAACGAAGAGAGAAACAGGATGTATTTGTAACAAAATATTTTCCTGTGTCTACTGCAAATCTGGTTATCTTGCACTGACCACAAATACAGAAAAGAAAGTATGTGGGAGAGAAATTAGAAGGCTTTGCTAACAGTCTAATTTTCATTTGGAAGTGCAGGGAGCTCTCATTGAGCAAAAAGGCAGAGAAGATAAAGATAAGATCAGAGATGGTGAAATGGCATTCATAAAGGGCATGAGGGAGAGGGGGGAGGAAATCAATCACAAGTAAAGACAAGATCAAATGGCAGCATACCCATAACACTCGTATTTCCTTGGGAAAAAAAGCTGCAGGATGAAGAGGCAGCACAGCACCATGCTGTGAGGAGTGCTGCTCTCCACACCCACTGCATAGGAGAGAGTTGTTCTTTCTCCATGGCAACAAGATACTTAAAAGCCCATCTAGAGACTGACGACCAGCTTAAAAACAAAAGACAACACGTATCGATTTATTATCTCTATTTTAAGCTCAGCTGTGAAGTACACAGGATAGCATTTGTTTAGCCTGAGGAAGCAGCTCCATGGAAAGCTCTCTTCTTCTGTTATACCTCCCTGTCTCAGAACCAACCATGGTGTGAAGCAAACTGTACCACTTGCAGATGCTCCCTACTCTTCAGTAACGCCAAATGCATTAGGCACAAACACACCTTGCGGCAGCCTGGGCCGATCAGCTGCTGCCTTTTGCAGGGACTCCAGGAAGGCACCAATACCTCCCAACTCTTCTCCCAGGACTCTGGGAGGGAGGGAGGCACAGCCTATTCCTGAAAAAAAAAAACCAAAACAAACCACCAAAAAGAAAAAAACAACACCCACCAAACTAATAATTAATAAAGAAACAACCCCCTCGAACTTGCTCTTTAAGTAGTTAACAGCTCAAGTCAGTGTTTACAAAGGCTAAGGATACGCTCATATCCTGTCCTTGAAGTGTGCTTATACCTGCTTGGAAACAGCTCTGCGCAGGTACCTGAATGACTTCAATAAAGCCATTACGCTGACTGCATTGGCAGAGCTTTGGAAATATTACAGATCTCATCTCCTCCTCAAAGGCACCGATGGAGCCTGCACAGCAAATTCCAGAATGTACCAGGAGTATTTAAGAAACTCATCAAGTTTAGGGTGAATGGATCGTACTGAAAAAGCTGCAGACCAGCTAGGGTTTCAGACCTTGGCCTTGGTTTAGCTGAACTGCTGAGATTAGCTTCCTCGTGGAAGGGGGCGACAGAAAAAAAAGCTATGAAGTCATAGTTCCTTAACCACAAATATCACACCTATGTTTTGGTAGTTAATTATTCCAAACAGCTAAAACTGCAACTTTGCTCTAGACAAGAATCTTAATAAACCAACAAACCTTCCATTACATCCTTCTCTATTTTACCTCCCCAGTAATGAAGAGAGCTGGAATAGAAAAGCTTACTCAGCATAATTACTGCCCAGTCCAGGTACCACTCAGTTAACTTGAAGATCTGCAGATGGGATTTACTCTTTTCCTGCAAAAAACAAATGTGCAGCAGTATTCAACTTATCTACTCAGAGTAGCAGTGCCTGTGCTCAGCTAGGAGTGCTTTACAAACAGCTAGACAGATAGAAGCAGTGCAAACAAAGCAGCTCTTGGGCATTCCACATCTCTCAGGGTACGGTGGCATTGCGGGCTGCAGGGGACAGCCCGGTGCAGAGGGGAACCGCTCAGGCAGCACCTAAGCATGAAGAGTTTTCATGAGGGTTTGGAAATGCAAGCTAAAAATCCTAACTGGCACCGAACAGCAAAGAACTGGCGGGAATTGGGTATGACAATCCCTGCAAACAGAGCAAATGCAGAAGGTTGTTGATTACATAAAAGCATGCCAAAAGATGGTACACGGTGCCAATTTTGTTTGTTTTCAAGTTTCTCTTCCACTGAAAAATGTTATTTGAATGTCCAAAGAACTATGAGGAGGAAAGAAAAGTCTGGTTTAAGATTATCCAAAGACATATTTCCAGTGTCTGTCATGAAAGCCATCTCTCAAATTTCATATTAATATTAAACATAGTTCTAGTTTAGATTCACCCATGAGTCATAAGTTTAAAAAAAAAAAAGCACTGTACTCAGCAACTTTGCCTTGGCTCAGCACTATTATGTTACAGACTTCATCTGTACATCTGCTAAATCAAGAATTCCAGAAAAATCCGATCCACATACATTAAACATCCATCTGTCTAACCATTTCTTCTATGGTTAGTGCATTTGAATGCATATTTTAGGTTTAAAATACAAAAACTTTCAATCGGGCAATCCTTAGTCACTGTCTTTATTAGCAAAATAATTCTTATAGAAGTTGGTTTTTCATTTCCTTATTCAAGAATAAAATATTAATTTTCAGGCCACTGTCTCAATTTACTCTTCTGAAAAAAATTATCTGACTAGAAAAGATTTCTAAAAGAGCCTCATAGAAAGGATAAGAGCAATTTTCATCTGCATAGATTATGAAGTAGAAAGAAAAGTATGAATCAGCTTGTCCTCATAAAAACACATTTCCTAACCAAAGTCTGTTTCCTATACAATTAGTTACAAATGTGCAAATATTTCTTTTAATAAGTGGTTTCAGAGGTTGCCAGGGCAGATCTCTGTGGCATGCATACAAAGCTGTTGTTTTCTTCTGCGTAGGTTACTTTACTGAACCCAAAATGGAGGTATCCAGAGAGCTTTTTAGGAGCTTTGGAAGCAACACAGCTAAAATATATGTCACTTTTTTTTCCTTTTGACAACCAGAGTGGAAGATAATGACATTTATGAGTCTGTAGCTCAGAGCTTACAGTAGCCCCAAGAAAGCACTGTTTCCCATGCAGCCAAGTTTTACCCCAGCTATGGAAAATTCTCTTGCACCAGGGAGACAGAGATGTTCACCCTGACCCCCATTCCTATGCTGTAAAGCACCCTCCTGCAGAGAGCAGGCCTGAAGATAACATTTAACCCTTCCAATCTACTTCAAAATGCTGGGGGACTGCAATGCAGAGGGCAGCAGGCAGCTCCAGTGAGCTGCTCTGGAAGGGCTGTGTTATGCTGTTGGCAGCTGGCAGCTGTGGGTGGCCAGTTCCACACCCTGCTATGTCCCACCATTTTGTAACAGCTGAAAGGTGACAAGGACATCAATGGCAGGGCAGTCTCCTAGCCAGCTGGGGTGGTCAGAAGATGTTGTCACTGGGTGCCCCTATGTAAAAATACTGCACCCATAAGGAACCCCAAGAGGCATCTCATTACACACCGAAATTCTGCTCAGATCTTGGACTATATTCTCAATACAAGGAGTCTGCCAGCCTCTGTAGGCTGCTTGCCTCTGCCAGCATCACCTCTGCCTTGTGGGGTTGGCTGAGGCTGAAGCCTCACATCTCTCCCAGCACTGAGGCAGCGATTGCGCTGTGATCAGCCGTGGCATTTAGCAGTGTGTCCTCTCTAAACTGATGTCACTTACGCATGGGTAGCCAGCAAAGAACAAAAAAAATCACAAGGCACAGGCTGTAAATCACAAGGGCTTAGCTGTTCCATCTTAGGAAGTTTAATTATCCTGATGATGTTATCTTAATTAAATGGTAGTTAATTTAAGTTTATATTTAAGCCTGAAATGTGAATATATTTCAAAAACTCTTGATGATAGCAAATCTGAAGAGACAGAGGAAGGAAAGGAAAAATACCAGAGAAAGTAGGGTTGGTTGAATTTGATAAATGTAATCATATTTCTAAATATAGGCAATTACAGCTCAGGTGTTTCCTTGTTCAGGGTTGTCTAGGTGAATCTGATTTCAGAGTGGAAAATGGGAGGGTCTCCAAACAAAATCTGAAAGCAGATAAGCAAAAAATAGAAGGTAAAATAGATAGTAGGGAAAAAAAAACCCAAATAAACATGTCAAGTCAGAGGTTAGCAGAGAATCTTTGAAGAGTCCTGCTGTGTGTATAGTTATTTACACTTCTCTGGTTCACAGAAAACAGTGGTGGTCTTGTAAAAAAAATGTAGAGCAAGCTAGCAAGATGCCATACATACCAGCTAGAAGGCAGCTTGAGAAAGTTAATGGGGAATGATAACCTCTCCAAAGAAGAAAAAAAAAAAAAAGGCTAGCCATTTAAGAAACCATTTCTTGCTTCTTCACGGGCAAAGGAAATTTCACAGGGACAGCACAAAGAA
The DNA here is from genome assembly GCA_025331215.1 of Actenoides lindsayi. Taxonomy (NCBI): domain Eukaryota; kingdom Metazoa; phylum Chordata; class Aves; order Coraciiformes; family Alcedinidae; genus Actenoides; species Actenoides lindsayi. The sequence continues at coordinate 128,889 of WTSP01016790.1, read as the reverse complement.
AAACTGAAAACCAGGAATTACAGCTGTAACTTCTGTTAAGCAGGAGTTACAGCTCCACCTGTAACTGAATGGAGAGGACTCTACTAAATGGAGATACCATCAATTCAGCATCTGAACTGTGAGAGACACTAGATGTACTAGCCCTTCAACTTCACCCCACCCTACCAAGAGCTGGGATCCCCTCTGGGATTCTGGGGCACAAAACAGAATTCTGGGAACCTCCAGAAAAGATGGGGCATACCAGGACTGCTTTCCACCCTTGCTTACTCCTCAGACAGCCCCACCTGGAGTGTGGGCTTGGCCCTGTGACCTTCATGCTCACCAGACTGCACAGCAGTTAACAGGACCTGTGTGGGAGCAGATCTTCCCCTGCCACACAGGGGAAGCCAGGGCTGCACTCGGAAGTCCCAAATGTAAGTAGCACTGCTCTGAAGATAGCATGCAATCAAGACTGGCTGAAAAGGTAACAATCTGCTTGATCATCTATCCTGACTCCTACACCACGAAACACTCCCATCATCCTTCTAGTGGCCACCAGGCAGGAAGGACTTCCATACTCCTCCATCATCAAACCAACTCTTTCCTGCACAAGTCGCTTAAAATTGAGAGATCTTTTGTCCTATTTATCAAAGGGATTTAGCTAGAGTGATTACCATCAAATATTATTGTTAGGTGTGGTAAAATACAACCATACTGCCCTCTTCCTGGTAGGCTGATTTCTACCTGAACACCTGCATTTTGCAACCAACATGCTGTAACTCTGACATCCCACTTACAGGCAGGTAGGCTGTTCATGGGCTCCTTTTTTTCTGAGCAGCATAGGAAGTCCCCACATCCTCACATGCCTATCAGTAATCTGCACTGGGAGTTTTGCAGGGTAACATCCTGCATCCCTCTAAATTGAATTCCAGCCTTCCAATCAGAGAAGCAAGTGCACCTATAACTTTTGCAAGCAATTAAATCCTTTACAGTTTCTCCAAACCTTGAATTGCAAGATTCTAGTAATTACTTCTATTGGTCTTTGTTTTGCCATGAGCTTGACATAGCAAGTTTCACTTTGAATGTGTGTGTCAGAATCAGTTACCAAAAACAGAGTTTCTTTTCAAAAGAGAGTCAACAAAAACAATCATGCTGCTGCATTTTCCTTTCAGCTGAATAGAAAAGTCTTTACAAAGCTAAGATCTGGCTTTTGTGACCTCCACACACTCTGAGCCTTTTGTCAATCTTGATTGCTGGCTTCCTCATTCTCATTTTAGACAGGTTTGAGTTTCCCTTTGGATTTTAAGGAAACTATTTCTTCACGTTTTAAAGTGGAAAAATTGATCCTTGAATCTAGACAAAAAATAATTCTAAAAGGCTTCATATTTTTCAACGAACCAGTCACTCAGGAACATCCTACCAACTCACAGCTGCTACCTACACACAGAACTGCAACGAGGCCCACAAAGAGGGAGTAAGATAACAATGGACATACTTTTTTCCTGGGATAAACTGTTTCAAATCTGAGCTAGGAAAAGTGAGACTTGATGCTGAAGTACCCAAAGAAGTGCAGTTAGCACGTACACAAATCCCGCAACAAAAGTTGGCAACTAAGAGTTTGTAAACACAAGTATCATTCCAAACTGAAAAACAGAAAAGGGGGATCCATATGCTGGAAAATCATGAATGTTATCTCTTTATAGGCGATTTAAAATACAAGCCTACCTATAAAAACACCGATTACATCAGTCCATCAAACAAACTGAAGGGAAGAAAGGTCTTTGAAAACAGAAATACCATAAATAGACATGAGAAAGGGAACCAGAATACAGTATGCTTGAAATGCTTAATAAAAAAGTTCATCTCCATGAGGAGGTGAGACGGTTCCATGCTCTACATGCACGCAGAGATATGATTTGTGTTGATCCACATGTGCATGAAGGACAATACACAATTGCCTAATTTGAGTTCAGAATTAGATACAGCCAGGGTCAAGTGAACACTTTAATAATTAAACAACTATTCTTGGTGTTCAATTTGATACTCGCTAAAGGATTAACTGCTTTAGCAAACACCCTTCCTGCCATCCAAAATCAGGCACCTTCACTGCCCATTACTAACTCTTGTAATCCAAAACCAAGGGATTCCCAAAACTATTAGTTGCTTCTGGGAACACTAACCAGATAACTGAATAAAGGAAGCCAGATGCAGCTTGTGAGTCATTATTATTATTATTCTGTTTTCTTGTTATTCTCATCCAAAGCCATTATCTTCAACTAAGGAGGCATATTTGGTCTTAGAGATACAGCACACTCCGTCATATTAGATAATGACTTGAGATCTGTAAAAACCTAGAAAGTTTCTTTAGGAGCTTGCACTGGGTTCTTGGATCATTAGCTTGCTGGATGAACACTATGAAAGCTGCCCACCAAAGAGCAGCACAACAAGAAAAAAGAGGCAAGTCCCAATGAAATGGTGATGATCAACATGCTGTGGTGGTTACTCTCCCAAGAGGCTGTGTGTTAAGAGTAAGAAAGACTGCTAAGTCTCAGATCCAAGACTAGTAGGAAAATGAAGTGATACAGTTAAAATATTTAGATTCACATAAAGAAAATCAATTTTGTGAGACTGAGGGCAATTACCGAGCAGACACTCATTATCATTAATGCTCTGCAAGTGTTAACTGGGATATTTCATTATTACAGTTCTGTGTTATATCTCGGATGCTGAACTTCTGTCGATGCAAAGACTATTTCAGCTCACTTGAAGGCAATTCTCATCTACCCCTCCTTCCCCTCAAAAGACTTGCAGGACAGAGTGGAAGGCCACACTGTGTTAAATCATTATCATCTATTTTTTTATTGCTGGTGGCAGCAAAAATTCCATTTGATCAAGCTGATTGCATAGGGGAGGGATCAGCTCCTGTTCTTCAGTGAGATATTGGACTGTTCTGCCCAAGTGGTATCAATTTCTGCTTTACCATCTGCAGACACTGGAGTGTTGCGCTCCCAAACAAAACTTTGTTAGCACTGTCTGGTTGCTGCCAATTTATCCACAGGACCCTGAACAAGCCTTTGAGGGCTGACAGGATTATTCATGAAAATTGCGTGGGAACCTATAACCTGGGCATTTGACAGTGTGCTGCAGCCCCAAATTAAACATTACAAGTAGGCAGGACAGAGCTTTAACTGTTGCACATTGGAGATGCAAGATGATAATGAATATCTGAAATCCAAAATGAGCATCAAACGAGTGGACTTTCACACTGGGGAAACACCATTGTTTGGCCTTAAAGTTTGCAATCAAATTTCTTACAGATTTTAAAGCTCTCTGTACAGATGCAGAGACTCCCAGAAGTAGATGTGGCACTTCAGGACATAGTTTAGTGGTCATGATAACGTTGGGCAGACGGTTGGACATGATGATCTTAGAGGTCTTTTCCAACCTTAATGCTTCTATTGATACTACAAGTGGTTACCACAAAGAGACTGTTCAATAGCACAGTCTCATGTTTCATGGTACATTTTGTTCTTACCACTCCACAATTCTAACAATTAAAAATCTAAGGTAATTTCAGGTAATGGTCTCAACTCCTCCTTGTTCCTTCTCCCCTTGGTGCTCCTCTGTCACTCTATAAGTTCCAGAGATGAAGCTCTGTCCTGGGCTCTGGGAACACAAGATCAGAGCTCATTCTCATCTTGTCCTGCGGGCTGTCACCATCCTGGACTCAGCACCAAGCAGCACTGGCTGTAATACAGCCCTTCCGGAGCACTCAGCATGTGGCTTATGTGTTCCTCCCTACCTACAGAAGGGATAGATTCTCACATCAGCAGTTTTCTCAAGAGAAATCCAGTAACAGCAGCACAAAGCCATTATAACACATGGCTTGCCCAGGAACTTCCTTCTATTTGCATAGATGGAATATTGGAATAAAGGAACAGAAAAGGGAGCAGAAAAATGAGTTTTCTGTAAATTGTATCATTTTTAACATGGAGCAGGGGATTTCTGTTTGTTGGTTTGTTTTTAAATTAAGAGTACTAACTTATTTTGAAGTGTAAAAAGATAGACTGTAGCAGAAACTTCAATTAAAAAATAAAAAAACAACACCAAAACATGATAAATCTGGCTTACCTCCCAGAAACACAAAGCAAACTGTCATTAAGTTACCCCTCTATGCATAGGAATTGAAGTTGAGCCCAGTCTCTCTCCTTTTTTCACACAGGATTAGGTGAGAAGTTAGCCAGAAACAATCCAAAAGAGCTCCAAAACTATTCCTTATATGGCAGATATTTCGGAAAGCTCTGTTCTGTCCCTGATTTTGGCAGTTGTGAAGAGAATCCGTCCCATTTTTCCATATCATCTTTTTCCTTACAGTACACTGACTTTGAGGGGGTGCAGCTCTCCTGACATCATTATGCACCCTGGAAGTCAAGGCATTATGCCAAGGCCTACATCTTCACCATTTCTGCAGTTCCCTTAGTATGACGATATTAACAAAAAAGCCTCATAAGCAGTCCAAAATTACAGACAGCTCCCAACTGAATAAGTATTAAAAAAACCCCAAACAACTGAGATCAAAACCTACTCAACAGGAAGGAAATGAATGGAGTGACACGTTGCGGTGGAGAGGAGGAGAAAACTAAACTTTTGCTATCCTTAGTGCTGACTCACCACATTCTGCCTACAGGATCCAATACCCTTAAAGATGCTCAAGCTTCTAGAGATGTCTCTAATGCAGTCAAGGGCCTCACTGCACAAATACATCGCCTAGAACTCAGATAAAAATCTGTGTTCCTGAGTCCTTAAGATGGTGGCTGATACCCTTCAGAGGGTCAAGACAGCTATTAGAAGAAGAGTGGAAAATAACAGGCACTAAAGAAGGCTTTTTGTTGCTAAGGGCAAGTGCGGTCATATCAAGACTGAGCTGCTGAAAATGATGAATATGTCCAACTTTCTCATCTTCTGTCTTCCCTGGACCAAATGTCACGTTCTTTTACTAGTACCCTTCTCCTTCACCCCACAGCAGAAATCAAACTCTTCTCAGCAAACAAACAGCCAGAGGCTTGGGTAACAGAGGCAGCAGCTGGGAAGCAGCAGGGACATCTGCCCCTTGCTGCCACATTGCAGCACTGCTCCAAGCCAGAGGCATCAAGGGGTGACGGGGACCTCAGATGTTGCAAGTTAAGATCTAACCTCAGGTTAGACAGAGAAAAGACACTCGGGAACAGCAGAGTACAAGCTATACTAAATTAAATTAATACTAACAAAAAATATTACATCCTAGATCTCATGAATCTGAGCCTTCTTTATAGTATGTGCACGTATGCATCTGTGTTTGTAAGTTATATACACACACGGACATATACTCGTACACATGCTAAATATGCTCCGCAAAAGACGCTTTAACATTTCCAGCCTTAAACCTCCCACAGCAGACTAAATTTCACAATTTTCAAGGCCAACTGCAAGGCTCATCTACTGAAACTAAATTTCATGATATGTCTGTTTACTGGGAGGAAAATACTGGTTTGAACTACTCTGATTAGCCATACAGCAGTGAGAGTCGTTCCTGCCCTTGTCCAAATTAGTATGCCTCCTAAATTACGGAGTGAAGGTTGCTTAACAGATTCTGGAGCGGAATCAAACTGGATAAAAACAGGATGGCATTGCCACTGTATTTATCAGCTAGTTTCAGATCAGTTTCATCCTTTTTGTCTTCAGTATGTTTTGCTAAGTATATAATTACCAAGGTAAAGCTTATTTAATCTACCTGGAAAAGTTTGTAAAATACTATAAATCACCACATGAAGGCTTTAGAAACAAAGCAATATACAAATCTCACTTCTTACACCACAGTTTTGTCTTCTGCATAATAAACTATCCACAGAGACATACATATGGAGCAACATTTCACTAGAGAGCTCTCTCTCTACAGTCAGAGTGACTAACAGTGAGGATCGTGGACTGTTATTCCAATTTTGTACAGTAGGTGTAAATGAAAGTTTGACATTGCAGATACATATCAGTAGGGTTAGAGAAAAAATAAACCATGTAAGAGGGATCATGAGAGATTAGCAATTACAACTTGCTGGCACTGAATGGAACCAGGCCAGCTAGCAGGACCAGCACCTCCTACGCAGGCTCCTGCCCATCGCATCCGTTTATTTATAGAAAGGTAAGAGTTACCTCATTCACCTTCTTCCCTCACAAGACCTTTTTTGTATTACATAGGCAGAGATTGTTCTCACACAAAACATGTGAGGTAATACTGGAAGTGCCAGAGCCCACAGGCAAGAACAGGTTTGTCAAAATATCACAGTACCCTCCCTCTGCCACAAAGCTGACTTGAGGATTCACTCACCCCATCTGCTACACAATTAGAGGAGCAGGGGTCAGCATAAGCCAAAACTGAGGGAGAGAAAAGGGATGACATTGTCTTCACTCTAGTCTTGAACAGCTCTGCCTTCTACTCACAGAAACACAATGCAAAGATGTGGGCTAACAGAAAAGGAAGCACATGAGACTTTCCCTACACTCTCTTCTCTTCTCACTTTTAGAAACATACTTTAGAATGAAATAAATTCCTAATAGCTATACCTACACCATTATTCTTATGGATTCAGAGCCTGTACGGGAACCACTGGCAAGAAAGACCAGCAAGGCCACAGAGGTTCTGCTCTGCTGCAGAGATGGACCCCGGAACAGCATCTTTAGCTGTAGACAACTGTGGTACTTCTTTAAGTGCTTCTTCTCTATGCAGCTGAAAGCATGAAGATCATGATGAGAGGAGCGTTTGCAGACCATACTGTTTGCAAGCTGTCCAGGAAATGAGTCTTCCCTAAAAAAAACAGCGTTCAACTACAAGCCAACATGTTTGGGATGTCTCCTTAAATCATTTGACTTCTTGCAAATGTTATCTATCCTTGCCTCTTACTGATCTGCCTATCTAGACCTCTCATTCTGCAAATGTGGTTACAACAGTGTTTCAGTGTTGAGTGCTTTATGTACATCTAAAGTGCTTCAGAAACAAGACCCTGCATCATTTTTATCACCTAATTAAAAGAGAAGTTTTCTAGTTCCACACCACTGTTTTGAAAAACATAACACAGAACACAGCATATATCACAATAAGAAGAAAATTTTTTGTGTCCAAGTAGCGAGCACATGCAGACAAAACCTAGGTGATCGTAGCCTAAGTGAATTTTGCTGTACTTTGTAAAACCATAGTATATAAAAAAGGAGGGCTGAGCCTCCCTAACGTTTTCATGTATTTAATTTTGGATGATAGGAAAAGCTCATCCAGTAATGAAATCTGAAATGAAAAACGACCACCCAGAAGTAAAAGTAGTCATACACAATTAATGAATTCATTCAGCCAGCCAATAAATCAAACCAGGAAACCAGACTCCCTTAATCTTGCAGAAAATAATTTTTTAGTGCTTCTATAGTACTTTGCTCAAGGCCTACATTACCAATTGGTTGTTTCTTTAACTCTTAACCATTTACAATATAGTTTAATGTTATTTAAGTGTCATTCAAGAATACTGTTAAAGAACATACTGTTCTTCATGGGTTTCTAATTCTGAATGAAATTAACATCAGAATATTTACTTTATAGGTCAAAAAAAAGCCTATGAGTATTCAGCAAATTATTAGTGCATAGATAACTATAACTTTCCAATAAGGGTCTTCACTCTTCCCTTTGCAGGTCAAACTTGGTACAGAGAGATATCAGACACTCAGAAAGATACCACTGCCTGAAGCTCTCACATTTTCTTTCCATGAGGCCCTTGGTTTACAGAACTGAAGATAATTTCTTGAAGTTTTATCAAAGGCATTTTGAAAATTTTCATTTACTATTCAATATTATTTGCAACAATGGACTAAATTAAAAGAAACAGTAACTCTGGGAAAGCTCAAAGCAAGAGACTACTGAGAAAAGAAACAGCAGCTTAACTGAAGGCTGAAAACCCAAGTCACACTTTCCTTTGCCTTTCTGTTGCAAGTGTCTTTTTCCCCAAAGCTCATCTACTGCCCCCCAACAGTTCCCTCACCTTTCTCTAGTTTTCACAAAAAAATTAGTAACCTCCAGATACTGCTTCTGTGAAACTTTGCAATGTCATGTTTCAATGCAGGAGCTACATGCGCTCTTCATAGAAACCCTTCATCAAATTAGGGTAGAAGAGACAAAAGACTAAGACTGTTCTAGTAAGAACAGATTCTCTACAAGCTCTGAAAAATGCCCTCACTCAAAACTTTTGAAATCTAGAGGGTCACTGAAGGACAGAGCTGCCTGATGCTCCCTGGTCTCCTTGTTTCTACCACAGTCCTTCATGTTGAAATCACATTTATTGTTTTGCTTTTTCCCTTTTGGATACAACTTTTACACACCTGTGACCTAAACTAGCTCCAACTGAGCACAGAGGACCGTGCTGATTCTCCAGGCCTTTTCCAACAGCAGGCTCTAGCTAGTGCCAGTTTCTAGTGCCAGTTTCTAGTGCCAGCTTGGTAATGGAAGGTCGCACAAATTCCTCTCTTCCATATTTCCACTTTCTCAAGGAGGGCAGTGAGGACAGTCCCTACAAGGTGACTCATGATCAAAATCTTGCCTCCAATTACAATTATTGCAGCTATGATTCCTGAGTGAACTTATCAATCGAAGTTTCTGCACAGCAAGATCTTTAATTTGACATAAATCCTTTCAAGTCACCTCCAAACCTGGGAATAAAACCAATTTTCCTCCTCCCAAACAATTTCAACAATAGCCCAAACCTTCCCTGCATGCAACAAAATGCACAGACACACTCATTTGTAATTGATGTACCATTTCTGTGCCAAATTTTCAAAAGGTAGTTTCCACTTGTACGCATACACTGCTATGATAAATCTTTTGTCCACATTTACCCAACATTTATCAGTGTTGCATGCAAGCACCTACAAATCCAAACATGAACCAGGACACATTAGGCTCTGTACATATACAAGAGATAAAAGCTTGTTCTCTGCCCCAAGAAGCCCACAAATAAGAACTCAGCTATAAAGGGGACATATCCCTACCTGATCAGAACATCATGTGTATCAGGTAGACTGAGGGGTATGTGAATTTGAGCACTAATTGAGCAAAATCTGATCTAAATGCAACCACAACGTCCTAGTGCTTCTTTAAAAATCTTGCCTCTTGTATATTGACACAGATTTTGGCAAGAAAACATATCTGGAAAAATTTTTGTTTCAAAATCTCTATCTTCAAACAGGTAAGTCAGACTCACAACAACCCCCAGAAGTTAACTACACACATTAAATAGCAGCAAGGCAACTTTGCATATGCTGGACACACCCCTGATACTCATCAATTAAGACGGAGCACAAAAATAGCTTCTCCCTTTTCTAATTGAAACTTCCCCTGGGAGGAATGGCAGCTGTAATGGCAGCTTGGAGCACTGTGCCTGGCTGCTGCTCTGTTTGGCCCTGCAGATCAGCCAGGCAGTAGGCAGGAGAGCAGGAAGAGTCCATCAAAGCTGCTTTTGCTCAAAAAAGCCTTAACATCCTCCATTCCTGTGGCTCTGTACCAGAACAGTGGGAATGAAAAGCCATGAAATATAACGATGGGTAGAGGGAGGGAAACACCCAACAGTGATTATTTTGTAAAACACTATGTTAGGCAAGCCCATAAGCTTGCTGCTCCAGTGGAATCTGCCCTGTATACGTTGACCTTCGCAACGGCTGCACAGTCACAGACAGCCTCCTCCCCACATCTTAAGTAGAGACAATGACCTGCCCTTATCCTAGGTACAGCCGTTCTCCAAAATGTCTTAAGTATAAGCAAATCCACTTACATCTGCCTTGGAGTTCACTGCTGAATTTCTTTGCTTAGGCATAGCAAAAAAAATCAGGTATAGGGGTCCCCTTGGGACACAGTGGCTTTGCTCCTCCTTGGAAGGACACAGTCTGCCACCCCTTGCAGCCACACAATGCTGTTCATCTGTTTCTTAAACAAGCTGCCTCCTTTAGGCAATACACACCTAGGAGTGACATGCAATGCCAGAAACACTTAATTACAGGCATTGCTTGGCCCTGATGAGAATCAGAGCCTAAAGGAAGAACAGAGACACATTTTGCATTTTCCAACTAGCGGTATCAATATATAACTATCACGCTACCAGCAATGCTCTGAATCCACTGCTTATAACACACTGTGGGGCTGTGCTTCCTCCCTCTTCTGCCAACCCACCCCTCTGTGGCCATATTACTATGGAGAGGGCTGGGACATGGGCAGCTCAGGAAACACAGACAGACACTACTCAAAAGAGCTGAAAAAGCAGCAAATAAAGGAGAGGTGGAGGGACAAGTTTTATCTGTGACTTGACCTGAAACTCAGAGATACGGTTTTTATTCCTGGC